>ML824243.1:45416-61248 GCA_009831015.1 Picea engelmannii | reverse complement strand
AGCAACAATGTAGTGGAGAGAATATTTGCTCTTGACCCTTTATAAAGTCGTTTATTTGCCTTTTCAATCAAAGGTTCATCATAAATACCATCAATACTATCCCCATGATCCTCATCTGGATGACCGAATAAGTCTTGAATCATTTGATTTGTCTCATCAACTTGAACTATGTTATTATTGTCATCTACTTCCATGGAATCATTAACTTGATCTTCATTATCTGCTTCAAGTTCTTCATCTTGTACTACAACATCATTTCTGCTACTACTTGGTGCTTTCTGCATAAAGTTAGGGCGCAAATCTAGCTTTATAATTACAAACAATCATGAAAAAATAGTGCATGTATAAAACATTATAAAATTTGAGAATATAATAAATATTAAAACAGATAATGAATATATATACCATCGGATGATATTCATTTGATCCCCCATCTATGTGCCCATATTTTCTACAATGTTTTGTAGTTGTTGCTATTAAAACTCTTTCGGGACGTCTAGTACAACAATTTTTGCAAGGGCAATAACATTTACCATCACCCTTTTCACCCTCTTTAATTCTTTTCCCAGCTCTAATGTTTTCTGACATTCTTCCCCACAGACTTATATTGAAACAAATATCTATTTTGTGTTCACCGAGAAGACCCGCAAACCCTTTTTGAAGTGTCTTTATTATAGAAAACTTTTCGCAACATCTGTCAAATGCAACATATTTATAGATTTTGTAATGTCGCAATTCCGATGTAAAAAATTCCTAAGTGACCGTTGGTATTTTGACTTGGTGAACATACTAAGGTGACCATTGGAGGGGAAAACCTAGTTTCCAAAACGTCGCAATTGCGACATATATCTTTACAAATGTGGCAAGAATGACGTCTATGTCACAAACGTGGAAAGCGAGACGTTCCAGTGGAAAATGTGGCAAGAGAGACGTTGCAAAACGTCGCAATTGAGACATCAATCTTCACAAATGTGGCAAGAATGACGTCTATGTCACAAACATGGCAAGAGAGACATTTATGTGGAAAACATGGCAAGAGAGACGTTAACGTGGGAAGAGCGATGTTAAAGTGGAAAGAGAGACGTCAATGTGGCAAGACCGACGTTATCGGGCAACATGAATTTTTTTTTTTATAAATTTCCTCCATTTTGCGACAATATGGACAATTTTGTCCATAATGCCGCAAATAAAACGTTGAAATTTTTACAATATGTACTAGTGTGGTGGAGAAGTTCCCTCTACACCTGAATCTCTGAGCTTAACCACATCAAAGCCAAATGAACAATAACCATGCTAGGGTGACAACCCAGTGGGAGAAGTATGGAGTGACGTGCATTTATTGCACGTCGCTTCCGTCCTCCATTTCATTCAATTTCGTAGTACACGACAACCAACCAAACCATACCATTAATCCATGCCATTAATTCCATGCATCGAAACTTGCACATATTGCTTGCCAATTGCGCCACCCCAATCCATATTAACCATTTCCCAAACCATACCATAACATATGTCAAATTCACCCAATATAACTCAATATAAATCATATAGCCACTAACATTGCTAGTTAGGACTAACATTAATTTCTTTTAATTTCATTTGCACATAGTATAACATAGCATAGTATATTATAGTTCCCTTCCTTGGATTTGTTTTTCATATTGCTTTTGTCTCTTCCTGTTACTAACATGTGTCTTGTGCAGGTGTATCAAGTAATGAATCATGGTGACAACGACAATGTAATAACAATTAATATAAGTCATTCATAACATGGAATTTTAGAGCTTAGAATAACATAATCGACACATCAATTGCATTATCCATCTCCCATTATGTCGCAAACAAAACCAATATTTCATCATCAACCATGTAGAACCCTCCAAGCATCATCAAAACAACAACATAAAATGTGTGATAAGACTATCTGTGATCCTCCAGTCTACAAGGGGGTCCCACCTACTAGTATTATATATCATTAGCATAGTTTAAATAATAGGCTTAAGTAATACTTTGCAGGCGAGATTCCTCCTTGAGATTTTGATCATCAACACCTATGACATTTGGGTTTGACTCAGTACTCATAACTAGATGATCAAAAGTCTATGAGGTGGAGATATATGTACCATGCTTATTAACTTTACACCTTTTATAAGGAAACTTCGTTAACACTCATGATGCAGTGGTAACTTCAACAAACAACGAGACCTGCGAGGAGGTTGGTATTTCCCCATGATGACTCAAGACTCAAGATATAAAACCAAATCCTAGGGCCAATTAATAATTAGAGAGCACACCAAAATAAAACAAAAAGGCCAATGCACACAAACAAGATATAGTGGCTAAAAAGGGGCCTCCCTCACTAGAGTAGTTATGTCTCTCCCAAGAGGGGCCTGAGACTCCCTTCAAAAAATTGGAGGTATCAAAATCATTTATAAGGGCCCTCGTGGGATTAACAACACAGTCAGTTAGAGCCCCCCAGAGAGGTAATCCTCCATAAAGGTTGTGTGTTGTACGACCCTTATTTGACTCAGTGTACTTGCAAAATAGCCCCTGAAAGTAACCTATGTGGCTACCTATGTCAAGCAACTAGAGTCACCACAATATAACCAATGTGTAGGTTAAAAATCATAAGTTCAGTCCACCATATGGGCAGGGTAACAAAGCCAAAAATCTTGAAAGAATCACCTCTCATGGAGTTAAAGGTACTAGCAATACCCCCAAATATGAATACAACCCCATAAATATCCCTGGCGCTAAGAAGGTATTAGAGGGATATCTCTGCAACCAACTTTGTGTGACCTTGTGCTTAGCTCTGGTGTGAATGTAGCCTCCTAACGTCAGTAATTACACAATGGGTTTCACCACTCCATGGTTATACACATATGTTTAGTGTAATTTCCTTGGAGAATTTTACTCACAAAATCCTAGTCCAAGGCCTTATGTCCTATACTTGTTTGTGTACCCTGAAAAATAAAATCATTTCTAATCAATTTTAATTAATCAACGTTAATTTTAATGGCTTCTACTTACTCAAGAGATGAGGTCATGAAACTGATGGTATTATGATATATTGTATAAAAGTAAGAAAATATAAAAACACTTCTAAGAACTAGTCTTGAATTTCAAAGAGATGGTTGTAGATTTTAACCTTGTACAATATTTATTGCAAACAGATTTTCAGTAAAAAAATAGAAAAGATACAATGGAAAATACAAACATTACACATATATTTTTCCCCTGGAAACCCAAACCAGGAAAACCAACATATTCTATATTCATTCATAGTGATACATTGTTTACAATACAATATACATATAGGAGCCAACGACATCCAAAACCCTAACCCAATGACCTGGATTAGTCAACAACCCTAATTCCTTAACCAGAAATAGAAAACCATCAACAAAGAAACCATGTTCCGAAAAACCACCTAAATATGTGAAACATTTCCCGAGTCAACCAACCATGCCTCATGATCTACACGTGTGATTGAAGAAGTGAAGTACACATCCCCTCCTTCTTCCTTGGAGGTCTTTTCTTCTGTATAAGGAGATTCTTCAGATCCCTTCTTTTTCTCAATTTTGGATCTACACTACTTCTTGTAGTGCCCTTCTTTTCCACATCTCCAACATACCTTTACAAACTTTCTGGGAGATTTAGATATAACCTTAGACTTAGATCCCCCACTTGATAACTTAGATCTATTTCTTTCTTGGGAACGTCCTCTTGAGAATAATGCATTTGTCCTCTATCCTTCCATATTATTCCATCTCATCTCCTCCGACAACAAGGATCAGACCACTTCATCAAACTTCAAGGAATTTGTATTACTACCTTTGGCCACAACCATACTATCCCACGAATCTGGTAAAGAACACAATAAACTGATACATTTATCTTCATCAGAAATTTTAATCTTGATAGATACTGACTGACTTACCACAGTATTGAAGGAATTCAAATGCTCTTCCACCGAGTCTCCATCTCTCATCCTCAGGTTATACAACTTATTTCTCAAGAATAGTTTATTTACTAGGGACTTAGATTGATAAAACTTCCCCTATTGTGACTTTATAAAATTAGGTCCCTATTGTGCCTTGAAAAAAGTCAATTGTAAAATAGAAAGGGTAAAGTGGAAAGGTCAACCCTGACCTAATTCTAGGAATATCAACTTGTATTTATAAGAGGCTAGGTGCCTCACTTGGATAACACACACAACAAGTTCTCTCACACAAGAAAAATGTGCAATTCTGAGAGAGTGATGTAGCTATAAAGGAAGGGTGACACAACTACAGAGGAAGGGTGTTCTAGTGAAGGGTTTTTGTTATCTATTGGAGGACTATCTTGGTCTAGTGGTGTGATACCTTATTCTGGTTAGGGTTTCTGGCTTATATTCTGTTTGGTGAAATCTATCTTGAGAGAGACATTGTACTTGTTGAATAATCTATATTGAAGAAGCTTTACTGTGTTTTATCCCCTACGAGGGTTTCCCAAGATAAATCTTGTTTATACCATGGATTTATTTCTTTCAGTGATCCTTATGCATGCAATTATTGTTTTAATAGTCTAAAGTAAAAGAATATTGAACACACTTAACTTATTAAGAGAAAATTTAACATGTTATCAGAGCAGGCCCAAAAGAATCCATTTGCACAGTCTAGAAGAAATCGATGGGGAATTTAAGACCATAGGAAGACTCTCCTATTTTGAAATATGCAACTGGTGCTACAACTGGTGCAACAACTATTAACAAATACACAAAATCCTAGAAGGTGATTTCACCGAATTTTTTTGGAGGACACTGGTCAAAGTAAGACCACCAAGGAACTCTCCTTAAGAGAGTGCACCTTTCCCTCAGAGAAGAATTCCAAAATTCACATTTTGAAAAATTAGGGTTTCCTCATAAACCCTAGCTCAAGACATCTTGGCAGCTGCATAATTGAAGCTAGAACTAATCACCTTGGCATAACACTCTCTTGTAAGTACAAAATATTTCTTTGAGAAGTTTTTATTTCTCTTATTATATTTTTTTTCAAGGACAGGATGACTCCGAGTACCAAGCTTGGTGAGAAGATTGAAGGTGTCGATAACTTCCAAGAATGGAAGTATATAGTGATGATCATTCTAGAAGAGAATGATTTAGAATATTTCGCAAAAGAAGAAGTTCTAGAACCAGACGAAGATGAGGCCAAAGAAAAGTACAAAAAGAACCTAGTTAAGGCAAAGAGAGTCATTATTGATTCTATCAAGGATCATTTGATCCCCCATGTCTCATCATTGACAACTCCCAATAAAAATTTTGATGCCTTAACCCGATTGTATGAAGGAAATAATATCAACTAGAAGATGACATTGAGGACACAACTAAAAAATGTGAAGATGCAAATTTCATAAACTATCCAATCATACTTCACATGGGTGTCTCAAATCAAATAACAACTTGAAGCCATTGGAGGCACAATCAAAGATGCAAAATTAGTGATGACTACATTGAATGGTCTCCCCAGATCTTGGGAATCATTCATTCAGGGAATATGTTCAAGAGGAAGGTTAACAAGGTTTAGTAGGCTATGGGAGTATTTTACTAAGGAAGAAGCTAGATTGGCAACAAGAAAAGAGAAACTAGGCGATGAATAAAATCAAGCCCTAGCATCACATACCAAAAACGAAAAGAGAAAGAAGGAAGTTCATTCACACAATAAACCTCATGGATTACAAAATACACATAAGTTCAAGAAGGATTTCTCAAATTACAGATGCTTCATATGTCAGAAGATGGGACACATTGCCATAAAATTTCCCAACTCCAAAGGTCAGGTCAGAAATGGAAAGTATAAAAGACATCGTGCTCATGCCAGAGAAGATGATGAACCTGATCATGAGAAAACCAAACAAGAAGACTCAAGTGAAGAATATGTATTGATCTCAGCTCTTACAGGTACTGTCACTTATGGAAGTAACAAATGGCTTATTGATAGTGGCGCTTCTAAGAACATGACCGGTTACAAGGAGTCTCTCTCATATTTAGTTCAGAAAGATTCACCTCAGAAGGTGAAGCTAGGTGATCACTATCAATATCCCATTAAAGGAGTAGGAGGAGCATCCTATAAGTTAGATTCCAGAAAACCTATGAAGATGAAAGAGTTTTTGTATGTAACTGGTTTCAGGAAGATATCCTTTCCATCTCAACTTTGGATGAGAAAGGATCCATAGTTGCTTTCATTGATGGTGAAGTCCTCATGTAGCCAAGAGGAAAATATATTAATGAAGTTGTAGTAATTGGTGTCCAAGAAGTAGGTTTATGCAAGTTAAAGGGACACTCAGTTTCAACATTGGTACACCATACAATTACTCCAAGTGAGCTATGGCATAGAATATTTTCTCACATACATTACAAAGAACTACTGATCGTGAGCAAGATGGTGTCAGGTTTTCCATAAATCCAAGTGGAACATGAAGGCATATGCAAGGGATGCGCACAAGGAAAGAACATGAAGAAACCATTTCCATGTAGTGATAGAAAAGCCAAAGGAGTCTTGGAAAGTATACATTCAGACGTGTGTGGACCGATGTCATCTGCTTCACTTAGCAGGTATGTATACTATGTTTCATTTATTGATGATTTCTCACCTAAAAATTGGATTTATTTTTTGAAGGCTAAAATTGAAGTATTAAACAAGTTCAAAGAGTTCAAGGCACTTGTTGAAAACCATGGTTAAACTAAAAAGTGAAAATCCATGGTTAAAAGTGAAAATCCATGGTTAAACCAAAACCAATAAGAAGTTTGTAGCCAGTTAAAGAAATTACCTCGCTAATTGGCTCTTTGAAAAGGGTATGTTAGATGGAAAGTACTTGAAATATTGGGTTATATATCTTTGAAATTTGGCATCATTGTGGTATACATAACATTTGGAAAATTACCTTCAGTGTATGAGCTTATCCTTAACATTCAGATTGAAGTAAAGGCCCTAGATTTTTTGTGACAAAGATAATTGGTTCTTCTTTCATGACATTTGGTTTATTGCAGCAAATTGTTCGTAAAAGGTCAAGATCATAGATGATTACTTTTAAGAAATTCCTCCTTTTCATTTTTTGAACAAGACCAACTCTTTTTAGTATATTTGTTAATGGCAAGGGGAAATAATGTAAATTTTATAACCTATTAACAATATTCTTCTTCTTTGTATAAAAAAGTCAAATTTTCCTATGCTTGCAGTGATAGGGTTACAAAATTCTTTCCTATGTAATATACTTATGTTTTTTGGAATCATGCCTAAATAAAAGAGCATTTGGTCATAGTGTACAAGAAACCCAAGAGCAACGCATCAAAGTATTTGAAAGAGATGCATATTATTTCCTCAAATTTCCTATGCCCATAACCACCTTCGAATCCCTACATGTTGAGATCATCTTAAGACTCATGTCCCTATAACTATTATTGAAAACCTAAAATTTATTTCCATATGGATCTTGTTGGAGAATTAGTCAAGATTAGAGTAAGATGAAGTGAAGAATTAGATGTAGAAATTGTTGGAGAAAAAATCCATATGGCCAAGTAAATCACCATGTAGTTCCTTATTCATAATGTTGGCATGTGTATAGGAAGAGTGTGCTTGTCATTGATGGCAATAACAAAAACGACACCTTGTGTGAGAATTTTGTGCAAGGAGTGCACAGATCCACAATTCGACTAAGTGTCGAAGTGAATATTTAAGAAGTCGAGAGAGAAGAAGATGAGCAATATCAGAAGAGATAGCGCTTTCTAGAAGTGTAGACGAGGTCCAAGAGATGGACTTGCAGGAGGATAAAAGTTCGATACCTTTGAACACTTAGAAAACCTTCTAAGACAGAGAGATCAGAAGCTCAGGAGAGAGGGTGAAAATGACCGTAGGATCACATCACAGAGGACCAAAAACTGTCTGATCGAATGATCTAGGTGGATATCAGTGGCCACCCACCTCTTCCAACTGGCTCAAAACAATTTTCTGACAATTTTGGCAATTTACTATTTTTAGTAGTTTTAACTTCCGGGGCCATTTTGAGGGCCTAAATGAAGGTTTTTCGGGATAGAGATTCTCAATGATAGCCGAAGGAATGATTGAGCCCCCAAAATGAATCTCCTCAATGATACCTTTCCAAAGGGCTATCATACGCCTAAAACGAAGATTGTATGCAAAAGTTACGACCGCGGGAAGTTGATGTACTAACTTACCCAAACGGGGCCCACATGACTTTTGGCGCTTCATCGCCTAGGGTTAGGTTTTTGGATGTCTAGGGTTTTTGGCATTCCTGTTTATTGTAAAAAGGCCTGCAAAGCCTCATTGTAATCATCTTCTTGCAAATGAGCGCAACCGTCACATCTCTTCTCAGATATAAGCCCCCACCATTCCAGCAAGCTTGTTTTCGCTACATTTTACAGTTTCAGCTTATTTCCTTATTGAATAGAAAGCCAGTTTTATTGTATCTTTGTTATTTTGTGTTAAGCACCTGTTAATAATCTGTAGTCATTTCATTCTTCTCATAAAATCTGGATCAATGGTATCAGAGAGGTTTTATCCTTGTCATCTTAAATCTTGTCCCCAACGAGGTCGGAGTACAAAGAGTTGGGTCTCGAGCTTGTTTCTCTTGAGGACAAAAGCTTTTGCACACCCAAGCGACCTCTCATGGAAGGAGAAAATAAATATGAAGGGATAGGAGATCCTTTCAAACTGTTGATTGAGGAAGCCCTCACACAACAAAGGAACGATATGATGGATAGTTTTGCACAGATCCTTCAACGGCTCCCAAAAGGTGATGCATCTTCTTCGAGCGGAGGCGCCACCCCCTTCAAGGTACAAATAAACTTCGATATTCCTATATTTGAAGGTCAGATAGACACAGATGCTGTAGAAAAGTGGTTGAATCTACTAGAAGGGTATTTTTATGTGAATAACTTTTCGAATAGATAAAAGATTACTTTTGCGCTCCTTAAAGCCATTCCCCATGTCAAAGATTGGTGGGGCACTTTCTGTGAGAAAAAGGAAATAGAGGAACCCTCATTATTTATAGTCATGGTGACCTAGGATTCCTTCAGGGATGATATTAAGGAAAAATAATACCCTGTCAGAAGTTATGACGACTTGTATACCAAATGGACCACACTACGGCAAGAAAGAGACCAAGCAGTGGCATATTTCATGAATATATTTCATACCTTGCACACCAAGTTGGATATCAAAGATTTAGAGCGACATATGGTGCTCAAGTATCATGGTGCTATGCATAGATACATCCAGAATGAAATGGATTTTTTGGACATCTCATCCTTGGGCGCGGCCTACCGATATGCCATCAAAATCGAGCAAAAGCTCAAACAAAAGACGTGGCAATTTGGGCCTGGGAACCCCTCACAAAAAAAGCCAAGAAAGGGAGGCCCCAACACATAGAACAAAGGATAGAGAAAATATGGACAGTATCAGGACAATCAGTCCAAGCTGTAAGAAAAGAAGATACCAGAAAGACAAAGAAAGATACCAGGAAGTGGTGAAACTTCCATAAGAGCCCTTGGCATAACACTACTAACTGCCACTCAAAGCAGTCGCTGGTGGCCGAAGTGAAAGCCTCTAACTCATATGCGGGTTCAGACTCTGAGCCAGAACTAGAAAGGGGAAGATGGATAATTGACGTGGAACCTAGTGCCACCGTTGCTACCACCAAGCTCCAGCTTGGTGAACCAGATGAGCCAGAAGAAGGAGAATGCCTCTTCCTTTCACAGATGTGGGTAAAAGGCACCCCGTTGCACTTCATCGTGGATAGCGGGAGCCAGAAGAACCTCATCTCGACAGAGGTCATCAAGCAGCTGGCCCTACTGACAACAGAACACCCACAACCTTACACCATTGGATGGCTCCACCAAGGAAGCGATCTTCACGTCAGCCAACCGTGTTGACTGTCATACAACATCAAGCCCTTCAAAGACAAGGTATTATGTGATGTTTCTCCTCTCGAAGTTTGTGATGTTCTTTTGGGCCAACCTTATTTATGGAAACTTCATGCTATATATGAGTCTAGGCCTCGTAGTGTTATTATTAATTTGAACAGGAAATTGTACAGGATACTCGAGGCAATCCCACCTAGTGTTATTTCCTTAATCTCTATTAAGCAATGTAGGAAGGTCATCTCTCAGATGTGGAAGTTTGTCTTCTTCATGATTCGCTCTCAGAATAAGCGAAAGATCATAGCCACATCCAGGGTCTCTGCAGCCAAACTCACCACACAACAGAAGCAAGTAGATAAGGTCATGGAAGAATACTCAAATATCTTCTCCTCACCTACCGGGGTACCTCTGCACTACCAGGTCAAGAACCCCATCGATATGACCCCTGGTGCACCACTGCCTAGCGGGCTAGTCTATCGCCTCTCTATGTTAGAGAATGAGGATATCAAGTGACAGATCCAAGAAATGATCCACAAGGGGCACATCCGTCCCAGCTCATCACTTTGCGGGAGCCCAATCATGTTGGTACAAAAGAAACATGGAACTTGACGACTCTGCCTTGATTACCAGGCTCTTAATAAAATCACAGTCAGAAATCGACACCCAATTCCCCGAATCGTTGACCTCCTTGATCAACTCATGGGGGCCAAATACTTCAGTAAGATTGATCTGAAGTCAGGCTACCACCAGGTCCCGATAGAACAAACAGATGTATGGAAAACCACCTTCAAGTCAAAGGAAGGCCTTTTTGAATGGTTGGTCATGCCCTTTGGTTTGAAAAATGCTCCAACCACTTTCATGAGGATGATGGACGATATTCTGTGACCACTCACCAATACTTTTGTAGTGGTGTATCTGGATGACATTCTCATTTACAACAAGACTTGGGCCGAACACTTGCATCATATTCAACAGGTTCTGCACACCCTGCGACAACACAAGCTATATGCCAACTTGGAAAAATGCTCCTTCAGCATGGACAGGGTCCATTACCTTGGCTACATAATTTATTAGAATGGCGTACATGTGGATCCAACCAAGATCTAAGTCATCTGTGACTGGCCAGCCCCAACCACACTCACTGAGCTTCGAAGCTTCTTGGGCCTTACCAATTTCTACCGCAGGTTCGTGTTGGGAATCTCCCATATTGCATGGGCCCTTAGCCAAATAACCAGGGGTGGTGGTACGGCAAAATTTGTGTGGGGCCAGTACCAACAACAAGCGTTCGATGATTTGAAGCAGCGTTTGTGTTCAGCCCAAGTAATTTCACTACCAGACCTGCAACAACCCTTTGAGATCGATACATATGCTTCAGACTATGCGGTGGGTGCCCTTCTCACTCAGCAAGGCCACCCTGTGGCCTATCATAGTGAGACACTATCAGATGTTGTCCGTAAGTACCCTACTTACGACAAATAAATGTACTCCATTGTGCAAGCCTACCGCCAGTGGAGACATTACATTCTTGGGAAGGAGACAATCATCCACACTGATCATAAGCCACTGCAGTTCATGCAGACACAAGGAAAATTGCAGAATGATCACCATCAAAAGTGGTCCACATACTTGCAACAATTCCACCTCAACATCAAGTATAAAATAGGAAGCACCAATCGCATCGTTGATTGCCTCAACAGACCGCCAGTCGCTACACTCACCACGGTGCTAGAATCTTGAGGCCATGAGACCTCTGGATGGCCCCAACTCTATGAGACAGACCCAGACTTCGCCACCACCTACCAAATTTTGGGTGCAAATGTCGTTGTCGATAATTTCCTTCTTTAGGATGGGTTGTTGTGTTGTCTGGGAAATATCTATGTTCCATCAAGCGAGCGAGCGAAGATGATCTGGGAAGCCCACTACAGTTGGGTGGCAGGACACTTCAGTGTCAAAAATATAGTGGCGATGCTACAAAAACATTTCTACTAGCCGAAACTTCAACAAGAGGTCAACAAGTATATCAGGTTCTGCACTGCCTGTGCTATTGCCAAATCAACCACTAAGAAACAAGGTCTGTACACCCCTCTTCCTAATCCTGAAAGGCCATGGGAATCCATCTCAATGGACTACATGTCAGGCCTCCCATCCACTAAGCGGGGAAATAACTGTGTTTTTGTGGTTGTTGATCGCTTTTCTAAGATGGCGATTCTGGTTGCCTGGAAGAAGAACATCACAACAGAGAACACTTCCAAGCTCTTATTTTAACGAGTCTGGGTACATTTTGGAATCCCATAAACCATTGTCTTATATCGGGACAATAGATTTCTTATCACATTCTGGTCGAGCCTTTGGTCACTGCTGGACAACAAGCTCACCAAATCCACGACCTTCCATCCCCAGACAGATGGCCAACCGAGGTCGTCAATCGAATGATTATGCATATCCTTCACATGTATAATTAAAAGCATCCTCACACATGGGATGAGAGCCTTCCCTATGTCCAACATAGCTACAACCAAACCCTGCATAGCTCAACCGACCACAACCCCTTTTAGGTGGGGTTGGGATTCCAACCATTGGGTCCCATAGATGTTGCACTTACCCTTGTGGTCACCTTGACCGACTCATCTCCTACTCCAACTGAAGTTGACAAAGCCACCTGGTTCATTGAGCGGATCCAGAACATCCGCCAAAAGGTTCAAGATATCCTACATAGGTCCAATGACAAGTACAAGCAGCACCATGATCAACATCGGGTGCCACATAAGTTTCAGGTGGGCGGCAAAGTTTGGTTGCACTTGTAGAAGGAACACCTTACATGACCCCATCAAAATATTCTCCCTCTCCATTATGGGTCGTAAACCATCACCAAGGCCGTGGGGGATAATTCTTTTGAGCTCAACATTCCTCCTTTCCTTGGCCTGCACCCAGTGTTCAACGTGGATCTCCTTCGCCCTTATTTCCCACCATTATTGGACACCTCAGACGTAGCAGAGCAGCTGAAACCAACATATATCAACCCCAAATGCTTACAATAGGAATCCAACAATTAGATTGTGGACACATAGATCAAGGGCACTCGACAGCAAAGGATCCATCTTTATCGAGTCGTCAAAGCAGGGCAGCTCCTGCACCAAGGCAAGTGGCTCACCCGAGGACGAATTCAACAAATATTTCCTCATCTGACGGGGAAAATCAATGCAATGGAGACCATTTCTTCCTAAGGAGGGATTATTGATCCAGGTGGATATCGATGGCCACCCGCCTCTTCCAACTAACTCAAAACAATTTTTTGACAATTTTGGTAATTTACTATTTTTAGCAGTTTTAACTTCCGAGGCCATTTTGAGGGCCTTAATGAAGGTTTTTCGAGATCGATATTCTCAATGATAGTGTAAGGCATGATTGAGCCCCAAAAATGAATCTTCTCGATGATACCTTTCCAATGGGCTCTCATATGCCTAAAACGAAGATCGTATGCAAAAGTTACGACCCCGAGAAGTTGATGTACTAACTTACCCAAACGGGGCCCACATGACTTTTGGCGCTTCATCTCCTAGGGTTAGGTTTTTGGATGTATAGGGTTTTTGGCATTCTTGTTTATTGTAAAAAGGCCTGCAGAGCCTCATTGTAATCATCTTCTTGCGAATGAGCGCAACCATCACATCGCTTCTCAAAGATAAGCTGCCACCATTCCAGCAAGCTTGTTTCTGCTGCATTTTACAGTTTGAGATTATTTCCTTATTGAATAGAAAATTAGTTTTATTGTATCTCTGTTATGTTGTGTTAAGAAACTATTAATAATCTGTAGTCATTTCGTTCTGCTCATAAAATACAGATCATCAAAATAAGGTGCACGAGCCTTAGCGCTTTTCACACATAGGTGAGGAAGAAAAGTTTGAGATTTGAAATCCCCGAAGTCCGGAGAGCTGGAGAGCTGCAGTAAATTTCAACCATCATATCCAGAGGGATACATGGTGACGGATCGTGAGCTCTGGAGAAATTGCTTCGAGAGTTTTAGCTTGAGATTTGAAATCCTCAAAGCCCGGAGAGCCGGAGAGCAGGAGTAAATCTCAGTCATATGATCCAGAAAAGACGTGGCGTAATCCTGTGGAATCCGACTAAAGACCCGAAGTAAGCCTCAACTGTCCAATCCAAGAGGAAACATGTCAGTAATCCGCATACTTCAAGGGGAAGTAAATTTTGAGACTTGAGATTTCAGAATTCCGGAGACCCGAAGGAGATCTCAAAAGTTGATCGAGAATGGGGCCGCAGGATCGTTGATCAAGTTGAAAGGTCAAATTCTCGAAGAAGAGGTAGAGTCGTCAATTGAGGAGGAAAAGTGTCTGCAGATCATCAACACTGGAAGATTGACGTACGAAAGAAACGAGAGTTTGAGAATTGAAAGTCTCGAAGGACGGACTTGTGGAGGAGATCTTGATCGTATATTCAAGAGGATAGGTGTCCATAGATCATTGACTACGGAAGATTGACGTACAAAGAAAAATAGGGTTTGAGATTTGAAACTCCTGGAGCCTGGATCACGAAGTAAATCACAGCCATTGATTTAAGAAGGTTCGATCTGATCCATCAGTTCAGGAGCACTTTCAAGATCGTGAGATCGATGGTCCCGTCACATTGCAGGGATTGAAGGTGCGCGAACTTTAAAATCTTGAAGGCGGGCCACAATTGAAACCATGGTTTTGGAGAAAGGACACATGGATCTTTGTAGTGAATTGTGGGGTGAAAATAAGGTTTCCCTCAAACCACCTTTGGACTCACCCGCAATCACGTGGTCATGTGAGATCATCACCCTAGGTCATATAGAAATAAGGAGCTAGCACTCGCTAGACCGAGATCATGAAGCGTTTTGTTTTTCTATAGGTGTGTGGTCACCGCCAGTTGCCACGTAAAGGAAGGGGCTTAGGACTGATTTACCTACAACGAATAAAATGACTGACTGTAACTGCTAAGTGATGAAAAGGAATCTCAGGATAACGAGAACTGATGATGAATAGATAGGGAGTAACCGCCAGTAAAGTGGTAGAGTTGCGATGAGGAAATGGGAGAAAACTGGGTGAAAATATGACATGCAAAACTTAGAAGAGGACATAGAGAATTGAAACGTTGTACAAATCTGTGGTGATGAAGAGTTGCTAGGATGATCTAGTAGAGAACATGGCGTGATAAAGACATGTAGAGAATGTTCTTTTAGGGAACTAATGCATGAGCGTAGAAGGTGGTAGTAAGCAGCAAAAAAGGAGCAGAGAAGAGGTGCAGTGAAAAGGAATGTAGAGCCAGGACAGAGCATAAAAGGCAGAAGAGAAGCTGAACAGGGTGCTTGTGCGCAACAGGAGAAAGAGAAGAGTATAGAAGTGGAACAAAGTAATAGAAGCTAGAAGAGGCATAGGAGACATGGAGCTGTAACAGACCATATCATAGACAAAGCAAGTAAGTAAAGTTTTGTAATATTCAATCAGGGTGGTAGGGTGGTTCTAGGGAGGATTGCAGTCCTCTAAATTCTAGTTGGTTCTAGGAGATATTCTGGGAGTAGGTGCTTCCATCTAGTGGGTGCTAGAGAAACCTGGGAGTTGGTGCTTCCATCTAGGTGGTGCTAGAAAAATTTGAGAGTTGGTGCTCTCTACAGATTGTATCTTGCTATCAGAGGTTGTAGCCTCATATTTGAGTTGGAGCTCAAAGAATGTGATGTACATGAAAGTTGGAGCTTGATTGACATCCTAAGAAGAAGAGGTTTTCACCCTTATGGGTTTCCTCATTAAAAGCAGTGTCTCTGTGCATTCTGTGTGATTTATCAAATATTGTATATCTATGCATGTTAAGTTATCAACAACACCTTAAATAATAATCTAGAAAATAAAATAAAAAGAACAAGAAAAGTTTCAAGATTATATACAT
>ML824243.1:0-36151 GCA_009831015.1 Picea engelmannii | reverse complement strand
AAAAAAAAAAAAAACAAAAACAATTACTACTCAGGTATGAGAAAACATGCAATGAACCATCTGAATAAATTGCTTTGCTGAAGGTTAAGTTATAAAAATCTAAGAGGATTGAAGAAATCCTCAAACAACAATTGAAGGAAGCCAAAACAAAAGGTGAAAAATTGGAAGTTGAAGTAGTGTCTGTCAGAAAAGATCTAGAGAAATTTCAGGCCTTATATCATCAGAATCTGACAAGTATTAAAGCCTCAGAAGGATTAGCCACCATTTTGAATCAACAAAGGATTCCAAAGTTGAAAACTGGTTTGAGTTATGAAGAGGGATCAAGTATTGGTCAGCCAAGCAACAAAGAATCCATCAAGTTTGTCAAATCTACAACCATATACACCAACGAACCTGTAGAAACAAATTAAGATAATCAACCGCCAAGGAGGAGTGAAGGAAAAAGTACCAGAACTGAATCTGTAGAACAAAGAAATAATACACCCTCTACTCAAGGAAATCATCAACATGGAAGAAATCAACCTGCTCAAAGAAGACAACCTTTTCCCAGGTACACATATTTTTTCTATGGATATTGTTTTTACTATTCTAACTTTGGCCACAAAGCTGTAAATTGCTCTTTAAGATTTAGACATGAGCAATCAAGACACCCAAGGAAAAAATATTTTCCACAACAAAGAATGAGACAACCAAGTAACAAACAATCACAGACTGCAAATCATGTCATGGCTGGGAAAAAGACGTAGATTAAGCATAGCAATCATTATGACCCTTTATTCAATGAACCAAAATGTTACATCTACCATAATTGTGGACATAAAGCTGCAAAATGTCGCTTAAAGAACTATAAGCCAGGTTCAAATCACAGAGCTGAAAACGTCAAGGTCTGGAAGAAGAATGAAGATAACAAGTGTGGATTAGTGTTGTTAGCTCAAAGACAAAAAGAACCCTGGTACATTGACGACATATGCTCTAGTCATAATATAGGTCACAAAAGTAAGTTCCTACTACTCAAAGAAAATAAATCAGGGAGTGTGACCTTTGGAAATGATGCTCCAGGAAATATCAGAGGTAAAGGTCTAGTAATCTTAAGTAATGGAAGAAGAAAAGATCAAAATGTATTATTTGTTGATGATTTAAAGAATAATCTTCTTAGTGTCAGTCAGATATGTGACAGAGGATGTGAAGTCACTTTCACTTCCAAGAATTGTAAAATAAATACAATAAACACATGAGAGTTGATTGCAAAAGGGGTTTGCATTGAAAACAATGCATATGTTCTGAAGGAAGATAAGGAGAAATGTCATTTAACCAAATTTGATGAAAGTTGGTTATGGAACAGAAGGCTTGGACACCTGAATTTTTATCATATTGTCAATCTGAATAATGAAGGCGCCGTGAAAGACCTTCCAAGAATATCTAATCCTAATAACTCTGTATGTGAATCCTGTCAAATGGGGAAGTTGACTTGTGCTCAATTGAAATTGAAGAGTTTCACATCTTCAGAGAAAACACTTCAAATTGTTCATATGAATCTGTGTGGACCATCACAAAAGGAAGGAACTGGAGGAGAATGTTACTTTATGCTAGTCATTGATGAATTCTATGTTACTTTATGCTAGTCATTGATGACTTCTCCAGACTTACATGGTTTTCCTTTCTGAGAGAAAAATCTGATGCGTTTGATAAGTTCAAAAAGTTTAAGGCGTTAGCTGAGAATCAGACAGGAAAGAAGTTAAAGGAAATTCACTTAGACAGGGGAGGAGAATTGTTGTCAAGAGATTTCAAAGAATTCTGTGATAGACATGGAATTAAAAGAGAATATACTATTCCAGGTACTCCTCAACAAAATGGAGTTATAGAACGCCAAAACAGATCAGTTCAGCAGATGGAAAGGGCTATGATGAGTGAAAGGGACATTTCACAAACCTTCTGGGTGGAGGCTGTTCACATGACTGTTCATATTCTAAACAAAGCGCATATAAGGCTGAACAGTGATAAAACTCCATATGAGTTGTGGTTTGGTCGACGTGCATAAATAAAGCACTTCAAAGTATTTGGAATTAAAGGCTACATCAAGAATAATGATGATCATCTGGAAATTTTTTATAGTAGATCTGATGAAGGTATCTTCTTAGGATATGCAACGAACAATAAAGGATACATATGCTTTAACAAAATAATGCATAAATTAGTTGACTGTATTGATGTTCAAATTGATGAAGAAGCTCTTGTAAAAGATCAACATAGAATAATCACTAAGCTAGATGAAAAATATGGTGAGAATAATGAAAATGAAGAACAAAAAATCTCAGAGTCACAAGAAGATGATGAATCAGGTGGAGAAGAGACACCCAAACAAGAATAGTCAGGACAACAATCCACATCAAATCCTTCCTCCAGAATTACTCAAAATAATCATCCTAAAAGTCAGATAATTGGTGAGAAAGACAAAGGTGTAAAAACCAATAGAAGGATAATCAAAGATACCGAGAAATAACATATAGCCTTCATATCCATGGTGGAACCTAAGAACTTTAATGAAGCCAGTAAAGACATAAATTGGTTAAAATCAATGAATGAGGAACTTGACCAAATTGAAAAAAATGACACTTGGGAACTCATTCCTAGGCCAACAAATAAAAATGTAATAGGATCCAAATGGGTCTACAAAAAGAAGATGAATGAGCTAGGAAATATTGTAAGAAATAAGGCTAGATTGGTCTGCAAAGGATATGCTCAAATAGAAGGACTGGACTTTGATGAAACATTTGCACCTGTATCAAGATTAGAAGATATTAGAATGTTTCTTGCCTATGCTTTTCATAAACAATTTAAAGTATATCAAATGGATGCCAAGTCAACTTTTCTAAATGGAGATCTAAAAGAATAAGTCTAAATGGAACAACCAGAGGGTTTCCAACTGTTAGATAACCTTGGCTTTGTCTGCAAGCTGAAGAAAGCCTTATATGGGTTGAAACAAGCTCTTTGTGCCCAGTATTACAGACTAGATAAGTATCTTAAAGACAAAGGGTTCAAGAGAGGAACAGTTGACAACAATCTATATATCAAAACATAGGGTAATGATTTTCTCATTGTGTTGGTCTATGTAGATGACATCATCTTCGGAAGAAATAATGATTCATTGGTACAATGGTTTGCTTCTGCCATGCAGTCTGAATTTGAAATGTCTATGATAGGGGAATTGTCATTTTTTCTTGGTCTGCAAATTACTCAGAGGTATGAAGGAATATTTCTTTCTCAGGAGAAATATCTAAGAGAAATGTTGAAAAGGTTTCAAATGGAATATTCTACACCTATGAGCACACCTATGGTCACTAGATCCAAGTTAAGAAAGGATGATGACTCACCTGATGTTGATCATATTTCATATAGGTATATGATAGGCAACCTATTGTACATCACAAAATCCCATCCAGACATAATGCATGTTGTTGGAATGGTAGGAAGGTATCAGGATGCACCTAAACATAGTCATTTGTTAGCTGTCAAAAGAATGTTCAGATACTTGAAAGGAAAAATGAACTATGGCCTATGGTATCCTGGGAATCAAAATTTTCAACTATAAGTCTATTCAAATGTTGATTGGGCTAACTGCGTGGATGAAAGGAAAAGCACAAGTGGAGGTGTATTATTCTTAAAAGATTCCCTTGTAGAATGGTTGATCAAGAAGCAAGGTTCCATTTCCTTATCAACTACAGAAGATGAATACATTGTAGCTGCCACTTGTTGTACCCAAGTATTGTGGATGATTCAAACACTTGTAGACTTGGAGGTAAAATATATTGCATCGATCCCAATTCATTGTGATAATACTAGTGCAATTAGTGTGTCAAAGAATCTTGTATTTCACTCCAAGACCAAGCATATACCCATCAAGTATCACTTCTTGACGGAACAGGTGACCAACATTTTTGTTTCTTTGCATTATATTCCATCAAAACATCATATTGCTGATATCTTCACTAAACCACTTGCAAAATCTCAGTTTGAGTATATACACCAGAAGTTGGGTGTGACCCTATTATCAAGCTAAACAGTCTATCTAATCAGGGGGAGAGTGCTCCTAGTATATCTGATGAGGGGCAGCACAGAGTCACTCTCTTTTTTCTTTGACATTGATGCCAAAGGGGGAGAAAAATGTGTTGTCTTTATGCTATAGTTGGAGGTCTAAGAAGAATAGTGTAGCCTTTCAAGGTTGCCATAAATTCCAAAGCGGGATATTGTTGGCATGTGTACAGGAAGACTATGATTGTCATTGATGGCAAGAACAACAATGAAACCTTGCATGAGAAGTTGTTGCAAGGAGTGCATAGATCCACAATTAGACTGAGTGTCGAAGTGAATCTTTAAGAAGTCGAGAGAGAAGAAGACGAGAGAGCTTAGAAGATATAGTGCTTTCTAGAAGTGCAGACAAGGTCCAAGAGACAGACTCACAGGAGGAGAAAAGGTTGAGACCTTTGAACACTTAGAAAACCTTCTAAGACAGAGAGATCAAAAGCTCAGGAGAGAGGGAGACAGTGACTGTCGGATCACAACAAAGAGGACCATCAGTCGTCTAATCGAAATAAGGTGCAGCAGCCTTAGCACTTTGCACATGTAGGTGACAGAGAAAAGTTTGAGATTTGAAATCCTCGAAGTCTGGAGAGCCGAAGAGCCAAAGTAAATTTCAACTGTCAGATCCAAAGGGATACGTGGCGATGGATCGTGAGATTTAGAGAAATCACTTCGAGAGTTTCATTTTGAGATTTGAAATCCTCGAAGCCCGTAGAACCAGAGAGTCGTAGTAAATCTCGACCGTCTGATCTAGAAAATACGTGGCGTAATCCTATGGACTCCAGGTAAAGACCTGAAGTAAGCCTCAACCGTCCAATCCAATAGGACATGTGGCAATAATCTACATACTTCAAGGGGAAGTAAAGTTTGAGGCTTGATATTTCAGAATTCCGGAGACCCAAAGGAGATCTCGACTATTGATCGAGAAAGGATCCACAGAATCGTTAATCAGGTTGAAAGGTCAAATTCCCGAAGTAGAGGTAGAGTCGTCGATTGAGGAGGAAAGGTGTCTGCAGACCATCAACTCCAGAAGATTGACGTACAAAAGAAATGAGAGTTTGAGAATTGAAATTATCAAAGGACAAATTCACGGAGGAGATCCTGATCGTAGATCATCGACTCCAGAAGATTGGTGTACAAAGAAAAGCAGGGTTTGAGATTTGAAACTCCTGGAGACCAGATCATGAAGTAAATCACAGCCGTTGATTTAAGAAGGTTCAATCTGATCTGTTAGTTCAGGAGCACTGTCAAGATCATGAGATTGACAGTCCCATTGCATTGTGGGGATTGAAGGTGCACGAACTTTAAAATGTTGAAGGCAGGCCGCAATGAAAACCACAGTTTTGGAGAAAGGACACATGGAGCTCTGTAGTGAATTATGGGGATAAAAGCGAGGTGCCCTCAAACCACCTTTGGATGTGCCCACAATCTCATGGTCACGTGAGATCATCGCCCCAGGTCATATCGAAAGAAGGATCTAGCACTCGCTAGACTGAGATCGGGAAGCGTTTTTTTTTATAGGTGTGTGGTCACCGCTAGTGGTCATGTAAAGGAAGGGGCTTAAGACTGATTTACCTAAACCGAATGAAAAGACCAACTATAACTGCTAAGTTTATAAAAGGAATCTTAGGATAACGTGCATTCATGATGAATAGACAGGGAGTAACCGCTAGTAAAGTGGTAGAGTTGCGATGAGGACCTGGGAGAGAACTGGGTGAAAATATAACATGAAGAACTTAGAAGAGGACATAGAGAATTGAGACATTGTACAGATTTGTGGTGACGAAGAGTTGCCAGGATGATCTAGAAGATAACTTGGCATGATAAAGACATGCAGAGAATGCGATTTTCGGGAATTGATGCATGAGCGTAGAAGGTGGTGGTAAGCAACAGAAAAGGAGCAGAGAAGAGGTGCAGTGAAAAGGAATGTAGAGCCAGGAAAAAGCATAAAAGGAAGAAGAGAAGCTGAACAGGGTGCTTGTGCTCAGTAGGAGAAAGAGAAGAGTATAGAAGCGAAACATGGTAATAGAAGCTGGAAGAGGCAGAGGAGACATGGAGCTATAACAGACCATATCATAGACAAAGCAAGTAATTAAATTTTTGTAATAATCAATCAGGGTAGTAGGGTGGTGCTAGGGAGGATTTCAGTCCTCTAAATTCTAGTTGGTGCTAGGAGATATTTTGGGAGTTGGTGTTTCCATCTAGTGGGTGCTAGAGAAACCTGAGAGTTGGTGCTAGAGAAATATGAGAGTTTGTGCTCTTTGCAAGTTGTAGATTTCTATTAGAGGTTGTAGCCTCATATTTGAGTTGGAGCTCAAAGAATATGATGTACATGAAAGTTGGAGCTTGATTGACATCCTAACAAGAAGAGGTTTTCACCCTTATGGGTTTCCTCATGAAAAGCAGTGTCTCTGTGTATTCTGTGTGATTGATCAAATATTGTATATCTATGCATGTTAAGTTATCAACAACACATTAAATAATAATCTAGAAAGAAAAAGAAAAAGAACAGGAAAAGTTTCAAGCTTATATACATAACTGATTCACCCCGCCCTCTCAGTTATATTTCCAACAATATTGGTTCTCAATAAGGATGGGACATGGAGGATATGCATTGGATACAATTATTAATGGGAATTTATTTTTTCTTTTATTTATCCAATCATATATAAATTGTTTTTACATTTTTCTCCAAGACTTGACCCTCATATGGAACAATTATGCCTTTTCATTGATTACCAAGGTTACTATGACATGTGTCTGTCTATCTATGCATGGTTTGCAAAAATTATTGAATATGAAAGTGATTCACTTTGTTAAATTTAATTATTTGAGTATTGTTTCGTGTATTTCATATAAATATTAATATGTTTCAAAGGATAAGATTGTAGAAATCAACTCACTAAGGAAAAGTTCAAATCCTCCTCAGTTATGGCTAAAGAAAATCAAGTTCATGATGAGAATTTCAAGGGATATCATCCCTTTTTCCCACTTTAGGAGCTTCCAATACTCAAAACAACATTGATGACCTATAAGCCATTTAAATTATATCACCTTAGATAATTCAAATTGCATAAGGAGTCTAAGAACCCTAAACAGATAATGAAAATTTTAGGGATAACTCCTATCAATCAATTGATTTATTGGGAGTTCAATTAGGTTTTTTCCCTTCAAGCATAAATAGGAGAATATGATGATAGATTAGACCTCATGTATTTTCTATTTTATCATTTCTCTGGTGCTACTAGTAATCCAAATTGTAGTAGAAGGAAAATTGTTGCCCTGATGTTATGAGATATTTTGAATAAAGAAGAAGACATTTTGTTACATATTTCAATATTACTTATTTAAAAAAGGGTTCCAAGATAATCCTTGAGTAAGGCCCCCTCAAGGAGAGGATTGAGAAACCATGTATGCATCTCTTGTTATCTTTCAATTATGTTTTAGTGTTTATTATAAAGTTCTATACTAGGACTATAAACTATTGTAGTAGATTATATAGTTAGTTAATTCATGTCATTTCCATCCTTCCTATGTTTTTCTTAATGTATTTGAACAACACTTATGTTATTTTTACTTCATGTATTTCATTGATATGATTGTATTTATAATGTTTGGTACTTGAAGAATGTTTGATGGGAAATCTAAGATTTCTAAAGTTTGTAAGGATTGATTGTCTAATAGTAGCCATTAGGATCCAAAGTTCCATCAATGCATGAACCTGGTTCTTTATTGTATAAAAGATGACTTGATATCTTTGTCTTACCTTGCATATCTTTAGGGGAGTTATATTTAATTTCACAATATTGATGGTATGAAGCAATAGGGGAATGACTTGTCAAAGTTGAACATTTCATTTATGCAATTTTTTAGAATGTCAAAATTCAGATTAGACCTTAGTAGTTGCATACATAGTGTGCAACACCTCATAAGTTTTCATGCACCCCATATTGATATTTAAAGTGAGATGAGGTATTTAGTATTTATTCCTACAATTATTTGTCCCAACACTTTTTTACATCGTTTCTAGGGAAGTTTCTAAAATGACATTCAATTGAAAATTATGAAAAAACAACAACATTTCATAATTAGTTTTCATGCATATACCTAGAGATAAACATGGTAGATTTTTAACAAGAATACATGTTTTTTGTGCATCTCAAGTAAGAACGGGTGATCAGGTATATTATAAATAGGACTGCGAAGTAAACATCCAACATATTCTTGAATAATTTTTTGATCAACATGAAAGTGGAGTTGGGATTTTTATTAATCCTTTCTGTGATCTTATGGATCCTCTTATTGATAGAGAAATTAAATAAAGTGAAGAATATTCATATCAAAACATCATGGTAGGGGAAGGAGAAGACCAACTTGATATATTTAAGTTCCCCATTTGAGAAATCCATGAAGAAATAAGGATGTAGAATAGTAATCCCACTACTCTCTCTCATTTCCATGGCTTACTATATAAGACCTTGAAATATTTATCTTCAAGTTTGAGGTTGTATGTAGGAGATATGACGATGATTAAGATGCCCAAAACCTCAAACTTTCCCCCTCTACCTTAAAATATTTTTCCTTGAGGTGGTTCACGAGTTTGGAAGGAAATACCATTACTAGTTGGGAGCAAACAAAATAAACATTTATAGAGAAATATATGGATTATTGCAAGGACATAGACACTAGAGATGAGATATTTAGAATGATACAATGAGAGAATTAATCCCCAGAGGACTATGAAGAAAGATTTCAAATTAGTTACAAGAGGGCTCATAGTTTCACACTAGATGAGGAATCTCTCAAACTTGTGCTTCTTAGAGGAGTGACAGAAGAGTTAATGGAGACTTTAAACCTACTTTGTAGTGGAGACATATTTTGGTTGGATTATAATGACATAAATAAAATGTTAAAAAGTTACTCCATATTTGTAAGTACAAATAATAGAGGTGGCATAATGATGTAGGAGCATTGCTAGCAAGCATGCAAAGCAGGACAACTCAACACTGGGAATCTTTATAGAACATCAACGCTGGAGATTACGGTGAATTTTGAAGCACGCTTGAATTCAATGCCAAAAAAATCTTTGAAGGCACGCTTGAATGATTATGAGAAAAGTGGGAGATTCCACTCCGGCTCTGGAAAAAAACTGGAATAGGGTAGCCATTAGGTTATGTTTTGGGATATATAAGTAGTCGGGGGGAACCCTAAGAACCCTATGAGATAAATAGAGGTTTTTTATGCCCAATGAGTCTAGCTGCAAGTTAGTAGGAGATTTATGAGTTTTCAGTTGTTGTTGTGATTTCAGTTGTAGCCATTTTTCACTTATCAATATAATAGAGGAAAATTGACCCAATGCATGGTGTGGACATTTTTTGCAATTCCCTGCTATTCTGTTTTCATGAATGAATGAATGAATGAATTTCATTGTGAGTAGACAAAAATGTGAATGCTAGGATAAGTTTCAATTGTTTCTCTTCTGTCGAGCGGTGCAAGGTGTGCACAAAGAATGCAAGGAGTGTGTTAACAGGATATGTTTCGATCCTAAAGCTCAGAAGAGATAACACGAAACTTTTCCTTTGCAAGGAGTGCAAAGAAAATGCTGCAAGGTGTGCATAGTCACTCGCAAGAACCAAGTCTTGTGTAAGAATATGCTGCAAGGAGTGGATAGACCTGAGACTCGACTAAATCTCGAAGGGACTCTGCGAGGAGTTGAAGAATCAGGACAGAGGGATGCTGGGAGGGTGAGAATAATTTATTTCCAAGAAATCCTTCGGATCTGAGTTATCAAAATCCCTGAACCATAAGGAGTGCGTGGGAAGTCAAAAACCTTCATGAAAGGTAAATCTCAAGAGGGATATCACTTTTCAGAAGTGTAGGCAAAGTCTGAGAGATGGACTCACAAGAGGTTCAAAGGTAGAAACCTTTGAAGACTTAGAAAACTTCTGAGTCAAAGGAATCAAAAGCTTAGGAAGGGGAGCGACGGTTGCCATTAGATCAACTGCAGAGGAGAAGATCTGGCCGTGGAATCTCGCGCTCAGATAATCAAGAAAACGCACAAAGGGGGATCAGATTTGAACCGTTAGATATGAGCGCATGGACCAACATTCATTGGATCCAGAGGTAAGTGCATGAAATTTAACCTCTTGGAAGTGCACAGAGTAAGAAAACTTGTGAAACCTAGGTTCTCGATTTAATCACAACCGTTAGATCACGGAGGAATCTCGACCGTCGATCCGAGGAAATCGCAAAATCAGGAATCAGGAGAAGGGAGGTGCATAATCTTCCAAATTCAAGAAAAGTGAAGGAGAAAGTAAGATTTTTGGATCACGTGGATTGTGGACCGTTGATTTGACGTGAGTGGAGCCCATATTTCAGGTTTTGAAAATCGGGAGGATGAGAAAACAAAACCTTCCGGGGACGCGAAACACGAAACCGCGAAGCACAGGTTGGCCCCAGGTCATAGAGAGGGGTCACATTGTCAAAGGTTGTGGGAGGAGGTAGCATGCGCTAGGCCCCACTTCGAGATTTCAGAAGTCGGAGAGTCGGGGTTGGTTCATATCCAAATACCTGACACACGAAGTCACGAAGCGTCTTTTGGTTAGGTGAGTGGTCACAACCATGGTCACATAAAGGAAGGGGCTTAGCCATGGGAGAGCTAGCACCCATTTGGCGTGGAAATTCAACAACACTCAGGAGAGGACCTATGGCTCTCATACGACCTGCGTAATTGGAGAAAGGAAATGTGTAAGTGGTTTTGGGGTCTAGTAGAGCCCCAAAGAGTCGATTCGACTCAATTTATTGATCGATCCCAAACCGAGAGGTCGCGCACCCCTATGGAGGGAAGGGGATCTGCGTCAAGTGGCATCAAAGATGAAGTTTTTCTTGTAGACAACAGGAAAAGGAGAGGAGACAAAAAGAACTCTAAGTTGTACTCTGTGTGAAAGGGACAGTCAACACAATGTCACTGAGGAGATGGGGAGAGAAAATTTTAGCCAATCGAGCTATAGAAAGGGAGATGTGAGAACTTCATGCAAGATTAGAGGTGATGGAAGCAGCATAGAGATGAGAACCTCATGCTAGAGACGTCAACGATGGAGAGAGCGAAGAAGCTGTGGGTGAGAATGTTGTTGAAGAAGCTGCAGGTGAGGATGCTGCCGAAGAATGCTTGCTGAGAGCGGTTGCCAGATTGTGAGGCAGAGCCAAGATAGAGGTCCCAATGTATGAAGGAAATTTAGATGCTGAAGAGCTACTGAATTGGATAATATCCATGGAAAAACACTTCGACTATGAAGAGGTTGATGAAGAGAAAAGAGTGAAATAGGTTGTCACCAGGCTAAAAGAACATGCAACATTGTGGTGGGATGAAATGCACGCTGAGAGAAGAAGCAAAGGCAAGCATAAGATAAAGAATTGTGATAGAATGGTAGCCACACTGAAGGCTAAGTTCATGCCCAAAGATTATCATATCATTTTGTTTAGGAAGTTACAGAACCTGAGACAAAAAAGTATGACAGTTAAGGAGTACACAGAGGAGTTCTATAGGCTGAACATCAGAACTAGACAAAGGGAGAAATATGAGGAAAAAGTTGCCAGATATATAAATGGCCTGAGATATGATATCCAGGATGAGCTTAGTATGATGTCAGTAAGGACAGTGGAGGATGCTTATTGGTTTTCACTGAAGGCAGAGGAGTAGTTGGCCAGAAAACAAAGCCAGCGAGGAAGAGGTAAAATCCTAGCCCCCCCAAAAATCAAGGGAGTTACCCATGACAAAGCACATAAGTCTAATGATGAGACTGAAAAAACACATAGTCACTCGGAAAGAGGAGGAAGTTCCCGAGGAAGACATGGTGGTGGAAGAAGTTCTTCTAGAGGAAGAGGAAGAAGAGGAGGAGAAAAAGTAAGATGCTATGCCTATGGAAAGACATAACACATGTCTTGGGAATGTCCCGAGAAAAATAAAGAAGGAGAAGGTGAAGCTCACATTTTGGAAGCACATAAAAGAGATGTTGAAGCATAAGGAGGAGAGGATGGAGCATCCCTCGTGTTGAGAAAAGTTCTTTTAAAACCAAAGGCAGAAGTTGAAAATCCGGTGCAGAGGAATAGTCTCTTTAGGACAACTTGCAAAACTAAAGACAGAGTATGCAAGGTGATAATTGATAGTGGGAGCACTGACAACTTAGTATCCATGAATATGGTGGAGAAATTGGAGCTAGAGACAACTGCACATCCAAATCCATACAAAGGCTCATGGTTGCATAAAGGACACTAGGTAAAGGTTACTAAACAATGATTGGTTGAATTTAAGATAGGAGGATATAGAGATGAAATCTTGTGTGATGTAATTCCCATGGATGTATGTCATATTTTGTTGGGAAGACCTTGGTAGTTTGACAGGAATGTCATTCATTATTGGAGGAAGAATACATACACCTTAGCGAAGAATGGTAGAACACTCATTTTTCTGCCAATAGAGGAGAAAAAAGTGAAAGAAGAAGCCAACACAAACATACTTCTCATGAGTGGGAAGGAACTCCTGAAAGAAGTTAAGGAAGAACATGAGATGCAGTTTGTTGTGGTGAGGAAACCTAGAGTTATCCTTACAAGTACATTGATGGATGATTTTCCTAAATAAGTTCAAGAATTGTTGGACAATTTTGCTAACATAGTGGTGGATGAGATGCCCAACTCATTGCCACCCATCAGAAGTATCAGTCACCATATTGACTTGATACCAGGAGAAAGTCTTCCAAACAAAGCAATGTACATATTGACACCTCGAGAGAATGAGGAAGTGAAGAACCAAGTCCAGGGATTGTTAGACAAGGGTTTGGTCAGAGAGAGCTTGAGTCCATGCGCAGTACCAACTATGTTGAGCCCAAAGAAGGATGGAGGATGGAGAATGTGTATAGACTCAAGAGCCATTAATGAGATCACCATCAGGTATAGATTTCTATTGCCAAGAATGGATGATTTAATAGATTGTTTAAGTGGAGCAAATTTCTTTTCTAAAATAGATTTGAAAAGTGGATATCACTAGATTAGAATGAGAGAAGGTGATGAGTGGAAAACAAACTTTAACACAAATGAGGGTTTGTATGAGTGGCTTGTTATTCCACTTGGTTTAACAAATGCCCCAAGTACTTTTATGAGGCTGAAGAAGGAAATACTGAAAGATTTCATTGGAAAGTTTGTGGTTGTATATCTGGATGATATATTGATATTTAGCAATACTAAAGAGGAGCATTTGAGACACCTAACACTAGTGATGAGGAGACTACAACAGGAGAAGCTGTTGATAAATTTGAAGAAGTCCTCTTTTATGAAGACATAACTCATTTACTTGGATTTTGTGATCTCTTCAAATGAACTGAAGATGGATCCAGAGAAGGTGAAAGCAATCAAAGAATGGTTGTCACCAAGAAGTATGTTTGAGGTAAGGAGCTTCCATGGATTAGCAAGTTTCTATAGGAAGTTCATCAGAGACTTCAGTGGAATTTTTGTACCAATGATGGATACAATGAAGAATAAGCACAAGTATTTTAAATGGATGGAAGAGGCCGAGAGGAGCTTCAATATACTGAATGATAAAATAACAGAATGATCAATTCTAGTCTTATCGAATTTTGAAAAGACATTTTAGGTGAGATGTGATGCAAGTGGAGTTGCAATTGGAGCAGTTTTGAGCCAGGATAATAGACCTATTGCCTATTTCAATGAGAAGCTGGATGATACCAAGAGAATATACTCCACATATGATAAGGAGTTTTATTCCATAATTCAAGCCTTGAAGAAATGGAGACATTACCTTGTCCCACAAGAATTTGTCTTTTATAGCGATAACCAGGCTTTACAATTTATAACCAGATAGGAAAAATTGAATCAAAGGCATGCAAAATGGGTTGAGTTTATGTAGAAATTGACTTTTGTCATAAAACATATTGCTGGGAATGCTAACAAATTTGTTGATGCATTAAGCAGGAGATGTTTGATTCTACAAGAATTTCAGGTGAAGACCTTGGGGTTTGAACACCTTAAGCACATGTATTATGATGATACAAATTTCAAAGAAGCATACGAAGCATGTGAAAATCCTGTGCTGAGAGACAAAAGCCAGTGGACATAGTATATGATTCAAGAGGGATTGTTGTTCAAAGGAAATCAGTTGTGCATACCAAAATGCTCAACTGACATCTTCTATTGGGTATGCACAACAATCATTTTGGAACAATAGTCATTGGATCCAGAGGTAAGTGTACGAACTTTAACCTCTTGGAAGTGCACAGAGTAAGCAAACTCGTGAAACCCAAGTTCACGATTTAATCATAATCGTTAGATCACATAGGAATCTAGGCCATCGATCCGAGGAAATCACAGAAACGAGAATCAGGAGAAGGGAGGTGTGCAGTCTTCCAACTTCATGAAATGAGAAACCCTGAAATGCAAAGGAGAAAGTAGGATCGTCAGATCACGCAGATTGTGGACCGTTGATCTGATGGGAGTGGAGCCTAGATTTTGGGTTTCGGAAATAGGGAGGATGAGCAAAGAAAATCTTCCAGGGATGAAAAACATGAAACTGTGAAGTGCTTAAGAGGTTGGCCCCAGGTCATAGTGAGGGGTCACATTGTTGAAGGTTGTGGGAAGAGATAACACACGCTAGGCCCCACTTCGGGATTTGGGAAGTCGGAGAGTCGGGATTGGTTCATATCCAAACACCCGACACGTAAAGTCGCGAAGCATATTTTGGTTAGGCGAGTGGTCATAGCCGTGGTCACATAAAGGAAGGGGCTTAGCCATGGGAGACCTAGTGCCCGTTTGGCATGGAAATTCAACATCGCTCAGGAGAGAACCCGTGGGTCTCATACGACCTGCGCGATTGGAGAAAGGACCCGTGTAAGTGGTTTTGGGGTCTAGCAGAGACCAATTGGAGAAAGGAGATATGTAAGTGGTTTTGGGGTCTAGAAGAGACCCAAAGAGTCGATCTGACTTAGTTTCTTGATCAATCCTAGACTGGGAGGTCGAGCACCCATACTTAGGGAAGGGGACCTACAAGAGGGCTCATAGTTGCACACTAGATGAAGAATCTCTCAAACTTGTGCTTCTTAGAGGAGTGAGAGAAGAGTTAATGGAGACTTTAAACCTACTATCTAGTGGAGACATATTTTGGTTGGATTATAATGACATAAATAAAATATTAAAAAATTACTCCATATTTGTAAGTACAAATAATAGGGGTGGCATAAATTCTTCTCCACAATATTCAAAATTTACACCTAAAAATATCACAATTATTGAAATAGGATGTTTGTTAGAAGGTATAAAAATTGATATTTTTCATTTATTGGGTATATATATGGACACCATAGATATCAAGAGGAATCAAGAGGAGGTTTATAAAGTCTTGGATATTTTTTCACCCAAATGTAGAAAGAAACATGCCAAGAATGAATATCGAATGAATAGAGTGGAAATATGTTGCATTTGTGAGGAAGATCATCAAATGAGAAAATCATAATCATGTTGCACATGTAATCCTTTGTGGTTTCATTACTCGTAACTGTAATGTAAATATGAAGAGTTGTAGATGATAGGAATGGTCACCAGTTAGGGAAGACCAAGAGTCATTTACTTATGTATATATGCACCTATCATACTAATGCAAAGGAGATCAAAATGTTGAGTTACGTTTCTACCCAATCGTGGCTTGAAAATGGTATCATATCCGAGCGGTTAAATCCATGATTACACTTGGTGTTTCCTTTCCCAGCCTAGTGTAACACCTTGTTTCCCCCAGTCTGTAAAAATAACTATATTGGCCAAGAACTATGGCAAACTCAAAGATGTGAATGTTTGATTTGACAGACCTTTGTATAAAAGGTCGATGAATGTAAATTATGTTATGAATATGTGTTGCATGATTGTTGGGAGGGGGATGTGCTAAAAGAGACCACGATGGCTAATGAGAGGTGGTGGAAGGGACCTGGAATGGTTGCGTTAATCTCTGACCCTGGAATGGATTTCCTATCATATTTGTAGGTGGGGAGGCTCCTCAAGAGTTAATGAGGGGACGGGGGTGAACCGCCCATCCGTAAAAGCTCCCAGACCTAACCACAGATGGGGAAATTCGTGCCACATGCAATCTTGCAGAGAAAAGGCAAGAGAGGAGGTGTGGTAAAGGGTAGAGAGAGAGAGAGAGAGAGCGACAAGGATCGTGGAAGAGAACTGGAGAAACTATGGAAACACGAGGAGTTATGAACATAGGAGAAGGAGAGTAACCTTCATCCTGGATTATTTTTCTATATCAGGAAAAGGAGAGTAACCTTCGTCCTTGACTTCCGTTGAACTGGAAGTAGGAGACTGAATCTCAAAGCATCGTGGTCTAGCTCGGGAGTGGCTAGTGGTAAATCCGTTTGGAGTCACTGAGCCTACGGTTGGGTGGAAGTGAGCACCTCTCTTAGCAGTTGCATCATGCTTGGTGGAACTGATAAGTGTTTTATGCCTTGTATTTCGAATTGAATATCATGAATACATGGTCATGTTTATATGCCCATAATGATTTCTATGTGAAATGATTGCTTGATGTTTTAGACTGGAAATAATGGATGCATGTGTATACTTACATGCCATAGTTGGTTTCTGTACAAATGATTAAGTTTGGGGCATGATTTCTCTCCACCGAGAATCATCTTGTTTGCTTGATTCTCGTAATATTCTAGGAAGGCTTCTCGAGGGTACTCTTCCCTAGGAATTACCCCATAAACCTTGGAACTGTACCGAACCTTACCCAGAGACTCGACTAAGATCAGGGATAATTTCCCAAGAACCGTCTGAAGGCTCAAGCAATCCAGGTCGGGAAACCTTATGCAAGAAAGAGTAGCTCTCTAAGATCTCGGAGTCGTGGGAGTTTGAAGCTCTGAGAGGTTGAATTTCGTGATTCAAGCTCAGAAAGGATAGGGAGTCCAATTATCAAAAGAGAATACCCCATCATTTGGTAGACGAATGGTCGAAATCCTTTCGAAAATACCCCGGACCTGTCAAGATTGATGGATCCAAAGGAGGAGCGTAGGCGTTAACACCTAGAACCTTTTAGCCTTCACAAGTAGCGATGGGATCCAGGACCGTAGATCCAAGGATCTGTCAAAACTCTATTGACCATCGATCTTAACCTTTGCATAGGTGGGAGAGTGGATTCGACAACATCCTAAAAGTCCCAATGTATTCGAAACCGTCCATCGGCATAGGACGCGTGGCAGTTGGGTAGCATTTTGCTGACTCGTAACTTGGAGTGATCGAGGGTAGGACTGCATGAACTCACGATTCATGAAATCACGACATGATCGTGGTCGTTGGATCCAAGCCATAGGAGAACTGTTGGATCAGAACCTCTGCATGGTATCATGTATCCGGGGTTCAAAGGTTGGAAAGAACTTCCTTTCGACTGCAGAAGTCGCGAAGTGTCGAGCACCTAGGGCTCATGCAAACATGTGGCACATCCATTAGGTGGGGACTGCGTGGTTGACAGGTGGCATAACAACAAACGCCCAGAGAAAGGTGGGTGTGGGTGACAGGTGGTGGAAACATGTCGCCTGGGAAAGAGTCAACCCATTGTTGACTTATCGTGGCTCGGGGTTTCGCAGGATGAAGAATTTGCACCTTGATCGCTAAGGTCGTGAAACGTCGAGAGTTGAGGTCTCATGCGAAGGGCGACAATGATACAGCTCGTAAGCAAAGTACAACGGAGGAGACAAGTGGCATGTATGCATCGCTTGGCAGAGTCCACGTAACGTTGACCTCTCGCGTCTCGGGAATTCAAAAAGGAGGAGCACGAGGGCTCAACACTCTAACTAGCGAAGTCACAAGTTGCGAGTAGTGCTAGTGTTTAGCCTAGCCTACGGTTATATGTAGTAGGCGCTAGTGAGGAGGGAGCCATACCTGTATCGCATCTCGGGTATCGACATTTGGAGAAAAAGGAGTCGAGAGCCTTGACTCTCCAACTCACGAGTTGCGAGAGGCGCTTGTGCTAAGGCCAGGTTGTGGTCGCTTGGAGGAGGATAAGGGAAGGGAGATGGTCTGTGCTAGGTCCCATAGAAATTTGGGGATTCTGTCCCTCGTAGAAAAAAATGAAAAAATCTAGGTTGTTGTAGTAGGTATGTGACAAATTGGTATCAGATCATGGTTACAACACTTGGCCTGCTTGGGCTCATGATTGAGTTGCGCAAAAACTCCATTTGAAGTACTCTTAAAAGGAGTAACCCTCTATCTTAACCCCCTTTATCAAAATTCGAATTTAAGAATGAAAATTCCTATTGTGTGTATGCATTTGAAAAATATGAATTATGCATTGGTTATGAATGAATATAAATATTGACTAACAACAAGTGTTTTTCCTCAACACAAGTGGACGATCAACCATGGGAAACTGCAAACGTATAGAACGGTGACACACCACGAAGTGGGGGATGGATCCCACAATAGAGATGAAGAGTCTGACAAAAGGAGAGTAGTAGAGACCACTCCAGATCTAGATGAGACTGTGAGGAGCCTCATGGTCAAACTATAGAGATGAAAGGCTGACAACGAGAGGTTGATAAAAGAGCAAGAGAAGCAAACGAAAATTAATGTAGTCTTGTTGCAGAGTTTATCCGACATACAAAGACAATTGCAGCATGGAAATGACACTAGTCACATGGATCGACGACAGAAAAATAAAAGTCGAAGTCCACCTGAGATCCATAAATGTGGTCTTTTAAGTGGCCACACTGGGAAGAGCACCTCGAGAAAGGTCCACCCCAGAGATAAGGGACAAGCATCAAACGATTCCTCTGGAAAGGAAACTGGCGACTCGGAGAGATCCTCTAGTAGCAAAAATAGTTCTTATTCTTGAAGAAAACAGAAGAAGCGAAAGCATTCCAAAATTCATAATCTTGAAGAATTCAAGAAGGCCAAACCACCCTCTTTCGATGGTGAAATAAAGAAGGGGGAGGAAGTGGAGGCCTGGCTGCTTGGACTAAAGAAGTATTTCAGAGTCCATGACTTCTCAGAAAACTTGAAGGCCCGAGTAGCCACTTTCAACTTGAATGGAAAGGCTTCCATTTGGTGGGAAGACCTTAAGAATGTAAAAGGGATTCATGAAGAGGACCTATCCTGGGAACGGTTTGAGAAATACTTCAGGAAGAAGTATCTGTCAGAAAAGTATTTCAGCGAAAAGACTAAAGAATTCTATGAACTCAAGCTAGGGAAATGCACCATAGAGGAATATGTCAGCAGATTCCTCGAGTTGTTGAGGTACGTACCCTATATAAAAGCAGAAAAGGCAAAGGTGCAACAATTCATCAGTGGAATACCTAAGGACTATCAGAACAAGATTGAGTTTGACGAGCCAAAGACCCTAGAAGACACTATCCGAAAGGAAAGATATTGTTATGAATAGCTTGGGCATCGGACAAAACCTCATTCTTGTTGTATCTCATTCATATCGTATTCTTATACATTATTATTAATATATTTACTATCCTTAAATGGATTATTTCCTATTGTCCTATATATATTGGATATTTACATAGTGAACTAGGTTGGTTCACAACAGTGGTATCAAAGCTTTGTCTCGATCCAAATTTTGGACACAAATAGAATTTCTCTAAAATCAGGTCTTTGACCTCATATTGGCCATTGTCCATTTATAAATCAAATATTCTAAACATTTCAGTGGAAGTAAAAAATTCATTGTGCACAAAATTAGAAAAAAAAAACATGGGAAAAAAAAAGGTTATTCTTAAGGGGCACGTGAAGAAGTATAAATGCACACCAATAAGTTTGAAAGAAATATTCCAGATTTGACATTAGTTAATTTAATTTTCATTTAAAAAGTGAGAAAAAGTAATTTAAAAGAAAAAGTTTCAAAGAAGAGAAAAAATGAATATTTTATTTTACCTTTGGAGATTTACCATCCCATGGTTTTGGAAAACCATTGGCCCACGGTATTCCATACCATATATAATATATATGTGTGTGTGTGTATTTTCCTCTAAAGAAGTATTTCACAAAACTTAGGGTCATGTTTGTTGATCCCTATCCATCACTAACAAATAATCAAGAGTATAAAATGGATTTATAAGGTAATTTTTATAAAGTATAAAAGGGATTATAAAAATTGGAGTGAAAAGATATATAAGAAGGAAGGAGTATAACTAAAAAAGTTGTTTTGGAAAGTGTGAAGGAAACATTAAATTATTTTTCATTAATTACCAAGGAAAAGAAGAAGAAGAAGAGATTAAGTGAATATAAAATTACTTTTGGTAAAGTATAAAGAAAATATTCAAAGTTTTTAAGCTACATATATATAAAAAGAAGAATTATAAAGGATTATTTTCTTAAAAGAATATAAATGAATATTAGAGAAAGATATCTATTAAGTCAAAAAGATTAAGTCTTATTATTATTAAAGGGATATTATAATAATTATAGGGTCAATTCAAATTAAAAAATGGATTTTAAAGAAGGAATATTTTCTGGTAAAAATCATCTAAGTAGATGCATCGGATTATTAACATTTAGATGAAATATTCAAGAAAAAGAAGTTAGGATCCACATTTGCCCAGATAAGAAGAAAAATTACATAAGTATGGATTTGGTGAATCAATTAATAACTCCAAAGAGAAATGTAATTGAAACAAAAGACTTTTTTTTTGCAATAAATATGACGTCAAGGATTTACCGTTGACACTCGAAGATTATAAAATCGTATCGAATTTCAAGGTTACAACTATATATGAAAAAGAGGTTGATATAATCCTCATCTCGAATTGGTTGGAGACACTGGGTAGCTTAATATTAAACCTTGAAAAAGAAGTTTTTAATGTTTTCCTACAAGAAGAAAAATATAAAATTACACGATGTCTCAGTAAAGTCAAATTCAATATAACGTCAAAAGATATTGATCAGATATCCAAAATACTATTGTCAAACAAAGAACAATCAATACTTGGGATCCAAAAAGAATGAGATGAAATCGTCATAGACAAGGACACATAAATTTGTCGTCTAAAATCTCATAATCAAAGTTTACTCACCCAAATTAAGAATATAAAGAGTAATAAGAAGACAGTACAGGAAAAGTTAGAAAAACTTATCAATAAAGAATCATTGGTATATAAAGAGACAATGACTGAACCTATGGAACTACATAAGTCTTCAAATGGGAAAAACCTGATGGTGGATAAAGAAATTAATACAGACCCAGTCAACCTTACAACTCAAAGGGATTCAATTGATGTAAAGAGGTATTCACCTCTCGAAGTAGATACAAGCCAGGGCTATGAAGAAAACTCAATTCCAAGTTTTAATCAAGAAGTTGCTACAAGTGCACGAAGTAAATATCAGGTTGCACGGATTCCTTATAGACATCCTAATCAAAAAAATCGATATTTCAACCAATCAATGTATCCACAGAAACAAATGAAAAATATGTCAAAAAGTATTACCTCCATTACAAATGATGCTCAAGGTAGAAGTTATCATGGGAGTCAAAATACATCAAATTGTCTACAAGAACCCCATAAAAGCCCCATTGTGCATAAGATCGATTTAAGGTGGGAGGACTCCCTTACAATTCGATGGTTCTACGCAATGCTTAGAAGATCCTAACATTTCAAGTCCTCAATGATCACTAATTTAGGAATAAAGAATAAGGAGACGATATTACAAGCAAAAGAAAGAGAGAAGTCTTCCATAAGTATTCTTTGAGGACAAAGCATTTTTAAGGAGAAGGCAATGTTATGAACATAATATATAATAAAAAATATAAATACATTATAATATTTAATGAATAATGAATAAAGAGACACCTTCCCAATGAAAGGTCACGTTTCTTCATGGAAGGGCACCCCTGCATGGGTATATAAGGCTCTCATTATTATTGTATCACATTCATATAATATTATTATACATTATTATTAGTACATTTACTATCCTTAAATGGATTATTGTGTACTTTTCTATTTATATTAGATATTTACATAGTGAACCAGGTTGGTTCACATCAAACATGAAACACATCAGGCATATGCCTCAAAGAATTAGGTAAGACTAGTTGGTAAGCCACACACCCTTTATTTTTAACAATTTATAAAGGCCCCATAAACCTTGGAGAGAGTTTAGCACCCTTTCCAAACTTAATTGAACTCTTATGCGACTTTACTCACAAAAACACTTTATCACCTACTTCATAACTGCAATATATACGATGCACATTCGCATAACTCTTTTGTCAATCCTTCACTTCTTTAATCCTTTTCCTTATGGATTGCATTCAATATTCCATTTCTTGGATCACTTCTAGTCCCACTAGGACCCTATCTTCCAGTCGGTCCCAACTCAAGGGTGTCCTACATGGTCATCCGTATAAAAACTTAAAAGGTGCCATATTTATCATGCTCTGATAATTGTTGTTGTATGCAGACTCTACCAATGGTAAAAAATCTTCCCAGTGTTTTTATTGATCAATCACATACATTCGAAGAATATCGTATAAAATTTGATTCGTTCTTTCTGTTTGTCCATCTATTTCAGGGTGATATGTTATAATACTCTTGGAAACTAGTCCAAAAACATCCAGTGAATACTATTCCTCTATCAGATATTATCTTCCTTGGTACACCATGCAATCTCACAATCTCACTAACAAAAACTCTAGCTATGTCCGACGCCTGAAACATCGTTTGAAATGGAATAAAGTGTGAACTCTTCATCAAAGTGTCAACGACTACAAAAATAGAATCATGTCTCCTTTCTATTAGTGGAAATCCAACAATAAAATCCATCAAAATGACTTCCCATTTCGATTTAGGAATCACATGTGGTTGAAACAATCTCTCTATATGTCTATGTTTAGCCTTCATTTGCTGAAATTCAAGACATCCCACCACATAATTAACTATGTCATCCTTCATTCTTGTCCAAAAGAATAAAGTTTTAAGGTCTGCCTTCATCTTCGTGACTCCAGGATGAGCCATATACATCGCTCGATGACCTTCGTTCAAAATTAACTTTCTTAATTCATCATTTGGTGGTACATAAATTTTTCTATTATATATTGAAAGTCTGTCACTGTCCAAAGAATATCCCTCATATCTAGGTACAAGAGTCTTATCTTGTTCAATATTGTATTTTACTTCCCTGTACCAATCGTCATCAATCTGTAACGATAAAATATTTTCTCGAAGGTTCGTCTGTAGTGGTATTACTGAGAAAATGTGAGGTCTTTGATTCAACACATCTACCACTCTGTTAATTATTCCTTTGATAGACATGATCTCAAAATGTATTCACTTAAAAGTTCTGACCAATGCCTTTTCTATGCATTCAAGTCACTATGATTAAAAATGTGTTCTTATCCACAATGATTAGTTTTCAACTCGAATTTCCATCCAATAAGATAGTGTCTCCAAACTCTCAAGGCATAAACAATTGCTAACAATTCCATGTCGTGTGTAGCATAATTTTCCTCATGCTTTCTTAGCTTCCTTGAAATATATGCGATGAATCAACCTTCTTGCATTAATACTCCGCCCGATCCTTCCTTGGATGCATCTGTGCATACCAAGAATTCTTTGTCCATATCCAGAACCTTCAACATTGATGTTGTTGTTAACAATTCCTTAAGGTTCTGAAATACTTCCGCGCATTTCTATGACCATACAAATTTCTTATTCTTCTTCTGCAAATCCGTGATTGGATTAACTGTCTTTGAAAATCCTTCAAAAAAGCATCTATAGTAACCTGATAATCCCATAAAACTATGTACTTCTTGCACGTTCGATGGTGCTATCCATTCCATTATAGCCTCAAACTTCTTTGGATCCACATCGATACCTTCTCCAGAAATGATATGTCCCAAATAATGGTTCTTTTTCTAGTAAAAAGAACATTTTGACAACTTCCCATACATCTGGTAATGCATTCTAGCAATCGATTTTGTTCTATGCTTTAGATCTATAATGAATTCTAATTCTTCAAGAAAAAAATCAACAAACTCTGACACTATAGGAAGTTTTTATAATCCTTCTATGTCCCCCTTTTCATTAAGTGCTAATATGGAACATAACTTACATCCCTTGCACATAATTTTTTGTAGTTGTAGGGAAGAAATAAATCTCAATTACACTCCTTGGTTTCTTCCTACAATTACTCTACTCTGTCCCAAATCATCAATCAAACTTAATTGTTTTCTCATATAGTTAAGTATCGCATCACGTGATTCTAACCAATCCATTCCAATCACAATGTCGTAAGATCCCAAGAATGTGGCATACATAGTTTTAAACTTGTGACGAAATCACCCAAGTTAATGTTACAATCCTTAACCTTTCCTCCAACCTTTTGCTTCGAACCAGATGCCATTTCCACATATCTAAACTCATCTTGTTCGACTGCCTTCACCTTAATTCTTTTAAGAGCAGGACTAGATAAAAAAATATCAGTAGCTCCTCGATCTATCAAAACACTAAACTGTTGATCATCTATCATACCTGAAGTCTCGAGTACTTGATGTAGGAGCATCTCAAGTGAGCCAGCGCGGAGGTCAAAGATAGCTGGACACACGTAGATTTTGAAATTTTCTTGAAGATAATGCACCAATCTTAAATGAGATAATTAAGAAGGAGCACACTTGTAAAATGTAAATGGACCTTGAGTGATTCACTCTCGTCCTTAGTAGGTAGAAGGCATTTATAGTATTTAATGAAAGTTGATAGAATTGAATGTTAGATTAGACAGTTTTGAGCACAAGAGGGAAATAGGATATAGACACCCTCATTGTGTATTGTAAGAATAGAGAGCATGAGAAGCACGAGATTATGCCAATAGAGAGCATAGAAGAGAAGCAGAGATCTGTAGTGAGAATTCCATGTACAGAAGTTCTGGATTAATACAAAGAAGGTTTTGATTCAGACTCATGGTGTTCAGATATTCTCTGTGTATGCATATTTGAATTCTTTTCTCATGAATGTTTTACTCTTTCTGTCATGCAATTGCTTTTATGCTATGTATGAATGATTTCTTGTTGAATGTTTGAAATATAAGAGGAAAGGGAAAAGAAATGAGTTTCAATTGTTTCTTTATCTGAGCAATAGTTCCTGCAAGGAGTGCAGTTGAATTGTCCGCAAGGAGTGCATTGACAAGGAGTTCAGAGGTTTGTCTCTGAAAGCTCAGATATAGTATCTTTTGTTCTCATTCACTCAGAAGTGCAGTTAGGCACAGGAGCCATGCAAAGAGTGCGCAGGCCAAGTGAAGTCTCAGAGTTGTAGACCTGAGCAAGGTATTGAGAGACTGTTGCTGCAGATGTGCGCAGAGTCGAAAGAGTTCAGCACTTGGAAGTGTTTGAAAGTCTACCTCAAGGAGTGCGAGCAGGAGTTTTTTGAAAGACTCGAAGTCGTGGTAAAGCTCAGAAGGATTTTAACCTTCGAAGGGGTCAAAGGAAGGAAAAAGGCCAAGGTACCTTGAAAATCTGAAGGAAGGTGTAGCGACATGGGACCGTAGGAAGACGAGTTCTCAAGGAGAGAGACAGATGGTCGGAATTCTCTGTGGAGAATCCGTGAAGTCCCACGAGTCATCAGATCTCGCAGAGTAGCAGGGGAGTTACGGGGATTATTTAAAAGGCACAAGCTCAGGAGAGACAGAGTCGTCAATCCAAGTCAGCCAGGGATCGTTGGATCACTCGTGGAATCGCCTATCGGGGTTTCGTGAGTAGAAGGGTCGAAGATTTGGTATCAAAGTTCACAAAATCCCGAAGCGTGAAGCCATGAAGGATAGATAGGATTGTGTGGGACCATGGGAGTCAGCAAGGTGGACAGGTGGCGCATTATCTACACGGAGTCAAACTCCGTTGACCATTTCAGAGTTTCATGGAGTGAAGTTCTGAATCCCTTGCATTAGGATTCGTGATATCACGAAGTCTGAAGTCCCGATAGAGTGAAAGGCCGTTGAAAGGTAAACCTTGCGAGCACATCGGAATCTCGGTAAATCGGGTTTCGAGAATCGCAGGAACAAGTTGCTTGACATCGCAATCGCCGAAATCACGATAAGGAGAAATCCGAACGAGAGAGAGGAAAGGGTTAGCGTCGACTGTTTTCGGGTTCCAGAGATTTGGAGACAAGACACTTGACCACCGGATTCGCGAAAGTGCGAAATCCGATCTCTCGAAGTGTAAGGGGGAATTTCTTGAAGTTGATTGTGGGTGCAGATTTCCCGAAAGGGAAATAGAGGAGTCATTTCCAAGGACTCTTCGAGCTAGCGAATAGGGGAAAGATCCTGTTGACGTGGACCTTCCGACCTGCGGGTTGAGGGGTTGCGTGCGTCGTCATTTTTAGTATCAGATCTCAGAAAGGTTCTTTGCTTTCTGTAGCAAGGAAAAGGAAGATTCACCATGCCACCAAGAAGAAGGGATAGGTAAACACCCGATCCACCAGAGGAGAGGGAGATGCCGAGAAGAAGGGGTAGGAAGATGACTGATCTAGCCATGGAAAAAGAAATGCATGATTTACGCGCCAGACTTGAAGACATGGAGACAACACAGAGATGCACAATCTATGCTGGGGATCTTAGTGATTCCAAAAGTGAAATTGAGGCTGAACATGAAGAAGAAGAAGTTGCAGCCGAAGATGCAACAAACGAACGCTTGATTAGGGATATTGCAAGAATGGGTGCAAGAGCGTAGATGGACATTCCAGTTTATGAGGGAAATCTGGATGCATAGGAGCTTCTAGACTAGATTAGAGCCCTGGACACATACTTTGACTATGAAGATGTCGAAGAGGACAAGAAGGTCAAGCATGTTGTCACTAGATTGAAGGGACATGCAGCATTGTGGTGGGATGAACTACAAGCTGACATACGCTGCAAAGGCAAGCAGAAGATCAAGAGCTGGGATAGAATGGTCGCAAAGATGAAAGATAAATTCATCCCCAGGGATTACCAGATTACTCTGTTCAGGAGAATGCAGAACCTGAGACAGAAGCTGATGACAGTAAAAGAATACACTGAAGAATTCTACAGGCTGAACATCAGGGTAGGTCATCAGGAGAGCGATGATGAAAAGGTTTCCAGATACATGAATGGCCTGAGATATGACATACAGGATGAGATTCGCATGGTAACCATCCGAACGGTGGAATATGCTTATCAGATGGCTCTAAAAGTGGAAGAAAAGCTGAGCCGAAAATAGGGTCAAAGAGGCCGAGGCAGAAGTCAGCCCAAAGGAAAATCAGTTGCCCGGGATAAAATTGAGAAGCCCAAGGAGGACTGGAAGAAACCTCAGACTCGAACTCAGAGAGGTGGAACCTCACAGCGAGGGCAATATGCTGAACAGAGAGGGCAACATACCGAGCAGAGAGGAGATTATGCTGATAATAATATTTTTCCTCGTACCAGAGGTAGAGGAAGAGGAAGAGGTGGAGTAATAACATGCTTCACATGTGGAAAGAACGGGCACAAGTCTTACGAGTGTCCAAATAAAAAGAAAGAGAGTGGAGAGACTCACATTGCCGAAGCGCAAAGGCGAGATATTGAGGTAGAAGATGTTGAAGGCGGAAGATCGTTGATGATGCAAAAATCTCTTTTGACACCAGAGAAGGAGGAAGAGAGTTCAGTCCAAAGAAAGAGACTTTTCCGGATTGCTTGCAAAACCAAGGACATGGTATGCAAGGTCATTATGGACAGTGGTAGCATAGATAATCTCATTTCTACAGAGATGGTAGAAAAGCTGGAGCTGGAGACGATTGATGATCCAAGCCTATACAGAGTTTCGTGGCTACAAAAAGGATATCGGGTTACTATCACTAAACAATGTTTAGTTGAATTTAAGATAGGAGGATATAATGATAAGATACTTTGTGATGTCATTCCCATGGATGTTTGCCATCTATTGTTGGGTAGACCATGGCAATATGACAAGAATGTGATTCATGATGGGAGAATGAACACATACACCCTAGAAAAGAATGGGAGAACTCACATGTTGCTTCCAATCAAGGATAAGGAGGTGAAACCAGAAGTAAGAAACACTGTACTTCTCATGAGTGGGAAGGAAATTCTTACAGAGGTTAAGAAGAAGGAGGATCCACAATTCATTGTGGTCAGGAAACTGAAGATTGTTTTGACCAGCACAAGAGTAGATGATTTACCAGAAGAGGTTCAAGAACTGTTGGAAGAGTTCGCTAACATAGTAGTGGACAAACTACCTCGTTCGTTGCCACCGATTAGAAGTGTGAGTCATCATATCAATCTCATACTAGGAGCCAGTTTTCCAAACAAAGCCACGTACAAATTGATGCCGCAAGAGAATGAAGAAGTCAAAAGACAAGTCTAGGATTTATTGGACAAAGTTTTGGTCAGGGACAGCTTGAGTCCGTGTGTTGTTCCAACAGTACTCAGTCCGAAGAAAGATGGAGGATGGAGGATGTGTACTGACTCGAGGGCGATTAACAAGATAACCATTAGGTACAGATTTCCATTGCCAAGGATGGATGATCTGATGGATTGCTTGAGTGGAGCAAAATTCTTTTCAAAGATTGATTTGAAAAGCAGTTATCATCAAATCCGTATGAGAGAAGGTGATGAATGGAAGACAACATTCAAAACCAATGAAGGGTTATATGAATGGCTTGTTATGTCGTTTGGCTTAACAAATGCGCCGAGTACCTTCATGAGGTTGATGAACGAATTCCTAAGGGAGTTCATCGGAAAATTTGTTATCATATACCTGGATGACATATTGATTTTCAGTAAAACATTGGCAGAGCATCTGAAGCATTTGGCTACAGTGATGCAGAAATTATAGCAGGAGAAGTTGTTGATAAACATGAAGAAGTCCTCATTCATGAAGACGAAGGTCATTTATCTGGGGTTTGTTATTTCTGCAGATAGTTTGAGGATGGATCCAGATAAGGTGGAGGTAATCAAGAATTGCCCATCACCGAAGAATATCTTTGAGGTGAGAAGTTTTCACGGATTGGCTAGTTTCTACCGAAAATTCATTAGGGATTTCAGTGGAGTTAGTGCACCGATGATGGATACAGTGAAGAAAAGACACAAGTCTTTTCACTGGACAAAAGAGGCTGAGAAGAGTTTTAATTTGTTAAAGAGGAAGATCACGGAACAACCAATTTTGGTGTTGCCGGATTTCCAAAAGACATTTCAAGTGAAATGTGATGCAAGTGGGTTTGCAATAGGGGCAGTCTTGAGTCAAGAGGACAGACCGATAACATACTTCAGGGAGAAGCTGAATGAAGCAAAAGTGAAATACTTCACTTATGATAAGGAGTTTTATGCTACCATTCAGGCATTAAAGAAATGGAGGCATTACTTGATCTCGAAAGAGTTTGTCTTGTACAGTGACAATCATGCATTGCAATTTGTGACTCAGTAGGAAAAGTTGAATCAAAGACATGCTAAATGGATTGAATACATGCAAAATTTCACTTTTGTGATTAAACATATTTCTGGTACTGCTAACAAAGTTGTTGATGCTTTGAGCAGGAAGTGTTTGCTATTGCAGGAGTTCAAAGTCAAAACACTGGGTTTTGATGATCTCAGGAACATGTACAGAAATGATTCAGATTTTAAGGAGGCATACGAAGTAGCTGAGAATCCAATTCTCAGAGATAGAAGCTAATGGGCAGAATACATGATATAGGAAGGATTACTGTTTAAAGGTAATCATCTGTGTATTTCGAAATGCTCCATGAGGGAGAATTTGCTGAAGGAGAAACAAAGTGGAGGATTGGCAGGATACTTTGGTCACGACAAGACGTTCACAAAGTTGAATGAGTCATATTTTTGGCCGGGAATGCGAGCGGACGTCAAGAGATTCGTGGACAGATGCAGAATTTTTCAGCATTCGAAGGGAAGGAGATAGAATGCAGGTTTTTATCAACCATTGCCCATACCTGAGAGGCCGTGGGATGCAATCAGCATGAATTTCATATTGGGTTTGCCAAGAACACAAAGAGGTTTCGACTCAATATTTGTGGTGGTGGATAGATTTTCCAAGATGGCACACTTCATTCCATGTCAGAAGACCAGTGATGCAACTCACAATGTGAATCTATTTTTCAAAGAAGTCATTCGACTTCACGGCTTAACAAGGAGCTGCATAGTTTCGGATCGAGACACTAAGTATATAGGGCACTTTTGGAGGACGTTATGGAAGAAAATGGGAACTAACTTATTGTTCAGTTCGACTTATCATCCTCAGACGAATGGACAAACATAGGTGGTAAACAGAAGTCTGGGAGACTTGCTGAGAAGCTTGGTGACAGAACACCACAGCCAGTGGGACAACATATTACCACAGGCAGAATTTGCTTATAACGACTCAATTAACAGAAGCACGGGGCAGAGTCCATTTCAGGTTGTCTATGGCATGCAGCCGAGAGGAATTTCTGAATTGAGAGATTCAGAATAGATTGCAACTAGGAGTGCTAGTGCAGAAGATTTCGCAGAGGCGATGAAGGAACTTCACAGCCAGGTGAAGGAGCGATTACAGCATTCGAGCCAGGAATATAAGCGCAGAGCAGATCAACACAAGAGACAACTTCAATTTGAGGTTGGTGATTTGGTTCTGGCACATTTGAGAAAGGAAAGGTTCCCGAGAGGAACATATAATAAATTGAAGATGAAGAAAATCAGACCATGTAAGGTCTTGAATAAATTTGGGGCAAATGCTTATGAGATTGAATTACCCGATGGGATCAGAATTTCTTCGATATTCAATATCTCAGATTTGTACCCATATAAAGCTGAGGAAGTAGAAGTAGGAAATGAACAGCCAGAGGTCCAGTGGACAAAGCAGATGCCAATTGTAGAAAAGCCGCAGATGGAGCGCATATTGGACAAAAGGGTTAGCAAGAAGACCAAGCAAAAGCAATACTTTGAGTATTTGGTCAAATGGAAGGGCCATCCAGTTGAAGATGCCAGCTGGGAGAATGAAGCAAAGATCCAGAAGCATGGACAGACCGTGCACGATCTCATGGACAGGAGCCCATGAAAATTTTCAAGCAAGGGAGTATGATGCAGGAGCATCTCAAGCGAGCCAGCGCGAAGGTCAAAGATAGCTGGACACGCACAGATTTTAAAATTTTCTTGAAGATAATGCACCAATATTAAATGAGATAATTAAGAAGGAGCACACTTGTAAAATGTAAATGGACCTTGAGTGATTCTCTCTCATCCTTAGTAGGTATAAGGCATTTATAGTAGTTAATGAAAGTAGATAGAATTGAATGTTAGATTAGACAGTTTTGAGCGTAAGAGGGAAACATGATATAGACACCCTCATTGTGTATTGTAAGAATAGAGAGCATGAGAAGCACAAGATTATGCCAATAGAGAACATAGAAGAGAAGCAGAGATCTGTAGTGAGAATTCCATGTACAGAAGTTCTGGATTAATACAAAGAAGGTTTTGATTCAGACTCATGGTGTTCAGATATTCTCTGTGTATGCATCTTTGAATGATTTTCTCATGAATGTTTTACTCTTTCTGTCATGCAATTGCTTTTATGCTATGCATGAATGATTTCTTGTTGAATGTTTGAAATCTGAGAGGAAAGGGAAAAGAAATGAGTTTCAATTGTTTCTTTATCTGAGCAATAGTTCCTGCAAGGAGTGCAGTTGAATTGTCTGCAAGGAGTGCGTTGACAAGGAGTTCAGAGGTTTGTCTCTGAAATCTCAGATAGAGTAGCTTTTGTTCTCATTCACTCAGAAGTGCAGTTAGGCACAGGAGCCGTGCAAGGAGTGTGCAGGCCAAGTGAAGTCTCAGAGTTGTAGACCTAAGTACGGTATTGAGAGACTGCTGCTGTAGGTGTGCGCAGAGTCGAAAGAGTTCAACACTTGGAAGTGTTTGAAAGTCTTTCGCAAGGAGTGCGAGCAGGAGTTTTCTGAAAGACTCGAAGTCGTGGGAAAGCTCAGAAGGATTTTAACCTTCAAAGGGGTCGAAGAAAGTCAAGAGGCCAAGGTACCTTGAAAATCTGAAGGAAGGCGTAGCGACGTGGGACCGTAGGAGGACGAGTTCTCAAGGAGAGAGACGGACGGTTGGAATTCTCTGTGGAGAATCTGCGAAGTCCCGCGAGTCGTCAGATCTCACAGAGTAGCAGGGGAGTTACGGGGTTTATTTAAAAGGCACAAGCTCAGGAGAGACAGAGCCATCGATCCAAGTCAGCCAGGGACCATTGGATCACTCGTGGAATCGCCTATCGGGGTTTCGTGAGTAGAAGGGTCGAAGATTTGGTATCAAAGTTCATGAAAACGTGAAGCGCGAAGCCGTGAAGGATCGATAGGATTGTGTGGGACCATAGGAGTCAAGAAGGTGGATAGGTGGCACATTATCTACATGGATTCAAACTCCGTTGACCATTTCAGAGTTTCATGGAGCGAAGTTCCGAATCCCTTGCATTAGGATTCGCGATATCGCGAAGTTCGAAGTCCCGACGGAGTGAAAGGCCGTTGAAAGGTCAACCTTGTGAGCGCATCGAAATCTCGATAAATCGGGTTTCGGGAATCACAGGAACAAGTTGCTTGACATCGCAATCGCCGAAATCACGATAAGGAGAAATCCGAAGGAGAGAGAGGAAAGGGTCAGCGTCGACTGTTTTCGGGTTCCGAAGATTTGGAGACAAGGCGCTTGACCACCGGATTCGCGAAAGTGCGAAATCCGATCTCCCAAAGTGTAAGGGGGAATTTCTTGAAGTTGATTGTGGGTGCAGATTTCCCGAAAGGGAAATAGAGGAGTCATTTCCAAGGACTCTTCGGGCCAGCGAAAGGGGAAATTTCCTGTTGACATAGACCTTCCAACCTGTGGGTTGAGGGGTTGCGTGCCTCGTCAGTACTGTAGACTGATGCTCATCCTGGAGGTTATTAATTGTTGCATGAATCCTATGGGCCTTGCCCAAATCTCCCACTATCATATGTGCTGCTAATCCAACAAATCATTCCTTCTCAATAGTTCAATCTCTTTGGTAGTGTGGCTCTCCATAATTCCAACATCCATTCTTCGAGTCGGTGCTTCTAGTTCCAGAGGAAGAAGTTGTTGGCCTAGGAGTCTGTGGTCCTGATATGTTTTGCGGAACATGTCTATATTGTTTTCGTTGCTTAGAATGACATTACTATTGTTGTTGTTGTGCTATGTACATAGTACTGTAACTAGTATTCGGTCTACATGGCGTAGAAAATGCATGTCGTCTAGGTGTATTGCAGTGCCTATAAGTCTTCCTAACATGTGTCTGCTACTGCAATGCTCAATGCGGTGTCTGTCCTACCTTCCTGGAAGGAGTCCTACCTTGACCGCCAATGTTCAACTCTTCTTCGGCAATAAAATATTTATGTATTGCATCGTGCAAAGTATGAGGCATCAAAATCCTCATCGTAGCATGAATGTTGAAGTTGAGACCAAACACAAACTTTTTAACCTTTAATTTCTTCCTGTTCATATGTGGAGTATATTTGAGTAGCTCCATGTACCTGGCCTCATACTTTGGTATTGTATGACCTCCCTGTCATAAGGCATTGAACTCATTAAGCTAGTGCTTAATGAATTCATCCGATAAGTACCTCTCTCAAAATCGTTCCTCGAACAATTCCCATGACATGTCTTCAACGACCATGTTCAGTTGTGGTAAGAGTTTCTTCCACCAAATAAGTGCACTCCCTTTTAGTTGAAAGACCGCCATGCATACTTTCATGTTGGAGGTATAACAATGCAATGCAAAACACATTTCCATATTCTCTAACCAAGCTTCGGTGTCTAAAATGTCTGTAGAACCCATGAACTCGGGAAATTTTACCTTCTCGAGTTCTCTATGAACACTATCACTCATCACAGGAGGGTGTTGCGATCCCTCATTGAGAAAAAAATCCATGCCCTCATCGTGGTCTATGTTATTTATCAATGCCAAAAGCATCCTCTAAAAAGACCTCATCATTCCCACGACATCACCCACTGCAACTTTCTCTTTCTCATTATTTTGTCCTTCTCCCAGTGGAACAGATCCCTCGACTGTTGACATACTTGGAGGAGCCATTCCTCTTACTCTCGCAACCTAAAGTCTACTCATCCTGTGTCCTATAACCATGATACTTGTCATGCACAAAATTTAATTTGTACTAGTGATACATATTTAACTATAAAATATAAAACAGTGGAAGGCGTAACGGGTCCAGTGTCGCAGAGTGGAACCCGCTCTAATACCATATGTAATGTTCCCTCTGTATCAAATCAAAGGTAATCTAAAGCAATGAAGTAGTATTTTTTTTTGAGATAAACAAAGTCTTGAGATTATACATTACAACAATTATATAAAGGAAAATCAATTTATCTACAATGATAACAAATAGGTATTCGAACTATTGTTAATCAATATCACTTTAATTTTTTATGAGCCAAGTTATACCGCCTATGCAACTTCATGACAAGGGTTAGAGATACAATAACATGTAACATATAATATACCTAACATACAAATATTCAATCACATCAGTCACATAGAAGATAAAGAAATATAAAAAAGTATACTCGTTCCACATCCTACACCTGCAAGGTTAGGACCTTAAAGACGCATAATCAATGCTCATAGTCTAGGGTTCATCTCATCGATTTTGACCATTTAAGGTATCAAGACTGAAATTTGTTCTAAAGAGCATAAAGGTATCTATGCCCATAACCAATCCTATATCAATCCAATTCTAATTTCAACTATAAAAAACCAAAAGAATATTCCATTTATGCAAGAAACAAACAAATCAATATATTAAGAACTACTTAATGCAATGTTGAGTCTACAAATTTCTAACTAGAACAAAATAAAAATTTCGTGCAACTCCTCGCATCAAACAATATTAAGTTTGTGCAATTTACGCCTTAAGTCTTATATATAAACTAATATGTTGTGTAAGTTAAATTTTCTTCCAAATTTAGCGAAATTTCAACGTCTACCAATAGGCTTAAGGATGAAATTAAGAAGGGATTTCCTGTCTCTATTAATGAGGAAAATGTTTATATATATATATATATATATATAACAATACCCACATATATTTACACTATATACGAATTCTCTAAAATATACTAAGCTTATATTATCCTTGCTTAATTACGAGATCAATTATTAATATAATAATTGATATAATTTGTTTAATATAATTATGGATATTCTTAATTATTTATTTAAGACTAAATAAATCCTATTTTACTAACCCAAATTAAACCCAATCATTATTATAATACAATAATACTATAACACCTTCCATTAAGTTGACAATATCTATCATCGTTTAATTAATAATTAAAGGAATTTTTTTGTAAATGCTTCTCACATATAACATCTTATAAATTCTTCTAATGCGTGACATCCTTACATCTTTAATATTAAGAGTAGAAACAAAACATAGCATATATTATTATTTATTATGATCATAGATCCATAACAATATAATTTATATAATGAATAATATATATCTTTTAACTCAATATAAGTATGGTAATCTTAGAAAGCTTTTTTTAATGTTTTTCGAGTACAGAAACAAAATTCTAAAGAATCACAAGTAATCGCTTACCCTCTTAAGATTTGATAGACCAATTTGATCTTAGTGAACATTAATCATCATCATCATCATCATCATCATATTATTTCACACTTCACTAAATGAAACATCAAACTAGTTTTCTTTATCTTCACAATTATATATGAATAAAATTATCATGAGTAATTATGTAATCAACCATTATTAAAAAACCTATTCATCACTCAAGTTACGATTTGTTATATACAGTCATCCATGTAAGTCATGAAAATTAATATAATATATATGTTTTCATGTGGAACACTTCTTGATTTCATTATATATATATATATATATATATATATATATATATATATATATACACGGTAACATCTTTCAGTTCCATTTATGACCAGGTAACAACTTTCAGTTCCATTTATGACCAGTTATTCTGAGGCAAAAGTATAATAAATATTGTGGTATCAAAATTTGATTTAATAGTTTGTTTTAGCCAAGCTACCGAT
>ML824242.1:101069-115433 GCA_009831015.1 Picea engelmannii | reverse complement strand
CTTGTACACATACTTCATCAAAGTTAGAAGGATTTAGAATAAGAATAGTGTGCTTGAGATAAGAATGTAAACCACCAATATATTTTAGGAGTGTCTCTTGTGTATATAAAGGAATACCCAAATTTAATGCTTAATTATGAAATATTTGAGTATATTCTTGTACACTTTGACCTTTAGCTTGCCTTAAACTTTGCCAATTCATCATTTCCTGTTGCATGTATGCTAAGGGATAAAATTGTTTCTTCAAAGCAGTGATAAAATCATTCCAGGAAGAGATTGTTTTACCATTTTTATTGAGATCATCCTTAGTTTTGATTTCCCACCATACGATAGTTGTGCCTCCCAATTTGAGACTTGCAAGTTAGATCTGTGTTTCATCATCAACGATCCTTTATATTCTGCAATAGAATTCTAACTATCTCACCCAATTATCTAGCTTTTCTGCATCTAATTCACCATCATAAGTGGGTAATTGAAACTTTACATTTAAATTTAATAAAGGCATATCAGAAAAATGATGAGTTTTTTTGGGTTTCTTATCCTTGGAGGGATGTACACTTGCATCACTTGTAGATGACGAGGATGAAGGAGAAGAAGGTTCTGAAGGTCCACCAACTCCAACTCCTCCTTCTGCTCTTACTGAAGATTCACCTTCTTCAACTTTTGGATTTATTCATTGTCCTCTTTCATGGTAAAGTTCCTCTACCATGGATTTCATAAATTTAAATGACTCAAAGAAATCATCCTCATATGCAAAAGGACCTAGTTTTCTTGATGAAGACATCTCTTGTTTATGCGGTCTCCTTTGAATCTCTGTATTAAGAGCATCAAGTTGGCCTTCTCCTCACTTGAGTTTTGCTCTGGTGAGAATCCAATGCTTGCAATTTCCTGTCAAACCTTCAAAACCAAATGCTTTGATACCATAAACTTGATAAAAAAATGTGAGGTTTTACTAACAAATTGAAAGTTAAGTTTAATGCACTATATGCATCAAATCGATAAAAATGCGAAATACATAAACTTTATAAATTGTTGCGGAATATCATTTATGACTTTTACTTGATGCTCATTAATGATTAAAGAGTTCAGCCATTAATAACCATGCTGCAAATTAAGAGAAGATATCAGCAAACCAGAAAAAGAAATAGAGACAAGAACCTGATAACATATTTCACCAATCGTTGGCTACGTCTCCGGGCCCGCTTCCAAGTGGAGGACCTCTTTATTACTCTTCAAATGCTCAAGTTCTCTTTACATTGGCTCTTTGCTGTTACAAAACATGCTTCATATCATCTATGCAAGACCTCCTTTCTCATATTCATACATGCCTCATCAAATTCCTCTCAACAACATGAGAAAAATGCCTCTCAAAACATGAGAAATGACCAAAAATACAAGTTGCTCCTCAAAAACCCTACATCAAAAAGTTTCCCTCAAGCTTCAAAAAGCCTTGTTTATATAGTTTTTAGGCTCAACAAGAAAATTTCAACTTCCCTTGAAGATCTGACCTCTTTTTGGAATCAAATCCCCCTCCAATTGGCCAAAATATCCTCAAAAAACCAATTCTGATCCAAAAATCAGGCATAAATCAATTAAAAATTGAATAAACAGGATAAAAAACCCACTTTTTAACATTAATATGGGCTAAGCCCCCAAAAACAGGTGTGCACCCCTTCAAAATTGGTCATATGGAGTGCATATGGCTAAGCACTAGCCCAAAGGGCTAAGCGGTAGCTCCTGGTTTTGGGGCACACTCCATATAACCTCCCCTTATCACCTCCACATGCGTAGGGATAAGCCTCAAGATATATGGTGGAGGCGAGTATCCAATAAAAAGTGCGTTGGTGGTTAAATAGCACCCATGCCCCTTGTTATTTGGTGGTCACATACAACAAAATATAACCATGGGATGGGGCTTAGCCCCAACCCTTTTCTACCCACATAACAATACATTAAAATTCAAATATATTTAAATATATTTTATATAATAAGAAACAATTGTGGCACGTTGGTGTTTGGTCATTCCCTAAAGCGTTATCTCCTGTACCAACAAGTCGCAGATTCCATTCTCATGAGTTACAAAACTTTTTAACAAAGCCACCAACGACGGGGTGCCACACCTGGGCCACGTCGCACCTCCACATTAAACCAACAACATGCCACGTGTTTGATAACTATTGGTCTATGCCTGTAACATTTTCCCAGTCACAGGTCACCACATGTAATCACCTGCCTCTACCACATCAACATCATGGAATTATCTTGGTGATGTCATGATGACGCCAACATTGACTTTTTGCCAGTTTGGCCTTTGACTTTTTTAGTTGTTTGAGAATCTAATCAGAGTGCGATAACTCTCGCATACAAATACATTTTGAGAAAGTAAATATATGGCCAAAATCAATGCGATGAGCCGGTCACAATGGAATTGGTTTCATTCAATTACGAGAACTTTCATTTTTGAGCATTTTCTGGACCTGGGGGGCCTCCTAGATCACCACAACCAAGATTAAGGGCGTTCTCAATGCCTAATAATAAAGCTTCGAATTCAACGACATTGTTTGAATAATAAAACTCTAACCTGTAAGACAGATTATGAATTTTCCCTGCAGGAGAAACCAAAATAATGTCAACCCCATTACCTTCACTAGAGTGTGAACCATCAAAGTGCATAAGGCACATATCATCATCTTAAATTGATTTGTTCCAAAAGAATATTATCCTCTTAAACAAAGATGGAATACACTCCTAGGTCCTCTTCGATATAGTTTTCACTAGATTGTGGAACATTCTTTATATAGGGTGAAATTATTCCTTCTCTAAGGACTATAATGTTCTTACCATTCCGAGGAACGTATAAAAGTGTCTCGTCAAGAAAGAGGTATCCACCTGTTAGGGATTGCCAATATCTTCCCAATATAATTGAGTAATTTCTTATAGGCATATCAATCACCTGAATACTGAGGGTTGTCCTTATCTCAGGATGGGCGCGTAAAACCAAGGTTACATCCTTAATCTCGCCTATTGTTGTTTGTTGTAGACTATTATAGGAGAGCATGCTTCTGGCATTTTCATTTGTACAAAACAAGCGTAGCTCTTCCATAATAATCTTCGACATCACACTTGGGCTCAAACCGCCATCAATGAGGCAACAATGGACAATCTTATCCATGATCTTTACATAAATATAAAAAGGGGGATTTTTTACAGGGTATCTAAAGTTATGTAAACCTACTTTATTTACAGAAGAATCCTCTTCGTTTAACTCTTCGGAAAGGTTGGCCACAACGAAATATTTTCCTTCCATGAATTGTTTCAGATGCATCTGTTGTTCAGGGATGAAAACCATGTCTAGGAGGGTTGCATATGCTTTGACGTTGGCTAATTGATTCAAGATATTGTATTTGGAAGAGGGGAGAGGGGAAGTGATTCTTTGACTCTCAGGGACCTTAGGAACCTAGAGCGCAACAACGATTGAGGATGAGCTCGGGCTAGAAGAACTGCGGGGAGGATCAAATTTTCCCTTGGGAGTATAGGCCTTGTTCCTATTGTTAATGACCATGACATCCTCTGTCTTTGCAAAATCTAGGACAACGATAGTAGCTTCTAGTATTTTACCAAATAACTTATCTTTGGCACTCTTCTTTACCTCACATGTGGTTTCTTCGTGGTGTTCTTTGTAAAAGTTACACCAACTTCGAGGCAGGATAGCTTTAGGCTGAAAATTGTTTTCAACCGGATTTCTAGAGGGGGGTGCAGAAGAGGATGAAACTCCAGGGGTGAGAGGGGAGACAATACCCTTCCACTCAAATGCTATCATACAATTGTTCATATCTTGTACTAGTTGTAAGAGAGTGGACATGTCTGTCTGTCTAACTGATTCTCCTCAGGGAAGACCAGTTCTTTCAAGCTGTTCTTCATACTCTGAGAAAGCATGTAGAGCGGAACCAATATTATCAATGAATTTTTCTTCAAGCCTATGACAGTAGGGGGAAGGCAATGCACTGTAGTAATGCATGAAAGCGGCTTGGTTCTGAGGGCGGATAAGTTCGGGGATTTGATTGTATAACTTGGTGAAATGCAAGTTGAAAGACTTGATGGTCTCACGATATTTATAGGTGATGTTATTGTATTCCCTTAACTTCTCGGTGGGGCTTTTAGATTTCCCATAAGTGGATCAAAACCAATAGATTAAATCCTCCCAAGTAGACATAATCTTAGGAGTAAGGCCAAAGAAGTCGACCGCGACCTTTCCTTCCAAGGAATTGAAAAATAAATGCATGCAAGTATCATTGTCGTTGGCCCCTATGTTATGAGAAGCATTAGAAAACACCACCAGGTGTTCATTGGTACCGACAATGTTATTCCCTGAAAACTTAGGCATGTGCTCTTTAAATTTTGGAAGTGGACGAGTAGTAGGTGCTAGGTTAAAAGGAGAGGACACATGCCACAGTGTGGTTATGGCGTCTTCCTTGAATTAAAAAAGTCCATACTTTTTGATGACTTTGGTGGGGTTTGTGGTAGATTGGACAAGGATATGGTGGCTATATAAGCTACCAATCACTGAGGACTATGAATATTGGGAAGATGGAGCACTTCTAGTGCCACCAGATCCACCACTAGATGCCATCTTGTGGATGATAGATGAGGGAAAGAAAGACGAGTTGGATGAATTAGATAAAGTTCTCCTTAGAGCACTTTGTTGGGCAGATAACACAATGCTTCTTCTTCCTATTTCAGCAATAGGATTGATTTCAGGTGATAAACCTCTTCTTCTTCTAGAATCACGAGAATCTAAGGACATGAAAGAAAGGCCAAAACTTTGAAAAAACTAAAGGGTCACTGCTGATTTCTAGGCTGTCTACGTCTAGCTTCCAATTGTTCTTGAGCACTAATATCTCGTTCAATTGCTGCCCAAGAATGGTTAAGCTCAGCACGAGTGTTGGCGGTGTCTAAGATGGTATTAAACAGATTCAAATCAATGTTGGTCTGGTCTTGGAGACCGGACTCAAGATTGGGTTGCCTTGCAACATGAACAATCATTAAGAGTAAAACAGTCAAAGAATCAAATTCAGAAAAGAAATATGTATCGATGCAAATCGAGTATAAAAATTAACCGGAGAGATATCGAAGATCTCCCCAGTATGGTCGCCAAATAAATGTTGAGGAGAAGATATGAAATGATCTTACTCAAGCAATTTCAGATTCTGCTTGGCTAAAGAAAAATAAACAGGAATGTCACCCTAGGTTTATAACCAACAAAAATAACATCCTAACTCACAAGTATTAATTACGAGTGCTTAGGTTAGTCTTTTTTCAATAAATAGCTTGCTAGAAATTTACTTTTTATTTAATTTTCTGAACATGTCAGTTGCTGAAATAAATGTAAAGATAGAAGTAAAGTCACCAACATGATAATCAAGACATATGAGACATAAAACAATCCTTTATTTCATTCAAATTCACCAAAGAGTCATTTTCTTTACAAAATCTCATGCATAAATTTTGGACCAAAGTCAAACTTAGACATCCTTGATGGAACATGCAAAAGGAGCTCTGACAAAAAACCAAAACTAAACTCTAAAAGCTGGATCAACTTGCCATAGATTTCTACCCACTCCACTCTGCACAATAGCCTTTGTCAGTCATGAAAACTAATTCACAAACAGACAAGTCTACACAGAATATCAAAGATAGATCAACATCTCTGAAAAACAAGTGTCTGAATGATGTGATTCAACCTTGAATATTGCTGTCTACAGTAAGACCCTGCTATCATAAAAGAGAATTAGGCTTGTGATGAATAAATGAATGAATGGAAATTGAACTATCTCAACATAAACTCAAAGAACAAACCTTAGTATGCTTCTGCTTCCATCTCCTCTTCCTCCTCCCTTTCGTTTTTCTTTTAAACAAATTAGAATTGGTTGAAGTAGTTGAACTAACTCATTAGTTAAATTAATTAAAAGACTCAGCCAACTTTTGGTTAAGGGGAAACATAATAATCATAATAAGGGTTATAAATAAATAATAACTAGTAGGTGGGACCCCTTGTGACTCCCTTTAGCTCATAACAATTAGAACAATCATAACATAACTATTAGTCAAGTAAAACACACCTCTTTGTGTCTCCCATCCACATATTCCATTTGATAATTTAGCTCATGACATTTGAAATTATTTCCAAAAATATTACTTATATATCCAAAATAAAACATGTTGTCCAAAGATCCCTGAAGTCAACTGTCATAAAGCAATAGATAAAATAAAACTTAAAATCCATATTTTCCACTTTGTGATGCAATCTTTCCTTGATTGTTGCTGTCACCCTTTGATTTCCCTGAATTTTCCTTTGGCTGCATCAAGCCCTTGGGCCTAATCTCACTGATCACGTGGGAACAATCATCCCTTAAATGCATCTGGGAAGACACAGATTCGTTAGAGCCATTGGAGGGTGAGGAAGGGGAGACAATGGCTTTTCCTTTATCAAGGGCATGGTGGGCCTAGTTTTTAATCTATTGCTAGCATGGGAGGATTGCACTAGTGAGTGGGGAGTGACTTGGACAATCTGGTTGTTAGGCAAAGGAGCATACAAGGACAAATTGGGCCAACCACAATGTTGGGAGACTACCGGGTGGAAAATATCTTGCCATCCATCATTTTTAGGAACCTCGGGTTGCAAAGAGACATGAGGGGGCACATGAATACCAGGGGCTTGAAAAACTTGGAAGGGAGGCCTTTCAAGCCCAGGTTGGACTACTCCCTGCCCAATCCAATTGAAGAATCTGACCTGAAACAACCAGCCAAGCTCTGGTGAGTCAACATCAAAATGTATGGAGAACCTTGGCCTTCTTGGGCCTTCGTTCCAATTACCTCTACCCCTGTTTGCTCGACCATGGCTACCTCAACTGAAAAAACTCATTCTTGCATGCATGATTGATTAGAAAATAGTCTTTTAAATAACCATACACGACAACTCTTAAAAATATGAAATAGATTTGGCTCATCAATATATCAGACCCATGCAATCCAATCCATACAATTTTTTTTTACTATTTATCAATGAGCAGGGGGTGAAAAAGGGTTCTGGGATATGTGAGGGGTTTGTATTGAGTGAAACATGATATAATGAGGGGGGAAATAACATGGTTATTGCTTAATGACAACAACAATCAAGTGTAAATCAAACCAATAAAACATCATTGTAATCCAAACAAGACACTACCACTTTCAATTGCTTTAACACCGAAATTCTCTTGATTGTAATCAATTTTAGAACAGGGAGTAAAAAATGAATATGGGAAGGTGATGGGATTTGTAATTAGCAGAAAATGAAATAATGGAAGGGAAAATGAGTGATTACTATTCATAAAATTAATTAAGTGATCCATAAAACATTCTGTGAAAGGAGATGCACTAACCAACGATCATTGTGACCAAATAACAATTACTGTGTATTTAACTAGTTCATTGTTCATAATCAAATGTCCAACACAGTGCCATCACAAGGCAATATGCATTCCACACAATCTATACGGCAGTTATGTTCCTTTCATTTATACACTTTGCATCTTATAACAATTCTCAAATAGTAACCATTTCCACTCTGTTAACCATCATAATCAACCATTGCCCACACCTTACTTCAATCAACAAATACACTCAAAATTCATGTTTCCAAAATTAAAAATGAAGTCACACCATCACTGCAATCGGGCCTACCATTTAGAATGCAATGATATTCGTTAAACATATATAGAGGCAATAAACCCAATAATCCAAATTAAATTGCAAAACCCAAATTAACATTTAAACAGACAGAAAACAACCACCATTCCAACACAAGCTATGCATAGAATAATTCAATCACACAAGTGTAATTTTGTCATTGTATAAGCCCAATTCAGCGTGACTCTAAAAAGCCGGGCCATCCATCAAACACGACGAGGTATCAACAACATGCCTATCTTTATAAAACAAATAATCGGATTGCCACATAATCGTGCTTAAAACTTTGTGACTATTTCTGAGTGTGGAACCCAAAATTATCCATATCATGCACAGTGGGAAACCACCCAAAACACCATGACGCAAAATTTCCATTCTACAATTTCAAACACATATTCATATTTATTAACTTAACCCCTCGTGCCAAGCTATCAATCTAATACAATAATGCTTCAAATTAACCAAACTGCAACCAACCATGTTGTGTAAAACTCGGGCTCATGCAATCGAATAATCATAATGCACACAGTGGATGAAATAACCCACTGCGTGACATTTTGGTGGTGGAAACAAACTAATGCTCAAGTGGACAAACCCAGTGACACAAAGTGCCTCCAAACATTAAACCCACAAAATCCAAAGACTAGACATAATGACAAATGCGTGAGGATAGATATCCACCCAAAACCAAACAAAAACCCTCCAACTAAACCAACAAGGATAACAAAGAGCCCTTATGGCTGATAACACCTAGGATGACCAATAAATTCTATGAATTCAAGATTATTGCAGAAAGAACCATCAACGCTTCATTCCAAGAACACAATTTTACATAGTTGCAATACTTAAGGAAAACACAAATCAATACACTCGAGCCATTAATAATTTCATAACTAGAGAAGACTCATGAATGGCCAAAACAAGACATACCTGTAATCGAACACCCTAAAACGCGATTTGGTCGAGCGGTTCCCCTCTATTAAGAAATCAGAGCATAACCATAACAACAAGGTTGCACAATATCCCGACTAGGGTGGTGGCCAATGGAATGAGTAAAGGTGACGTGCAGTAAATGCACGTCACCTCCACCCACAGTCAATTAAGTCATTAGTACAAGACAACCAATAATCCATTAACTCAATTAATTAGACCATGTATCGAAACAATCAACCATTAAAACCAATAGCGCGATCCATATCAACTCATGCCATAAAATAATCACCGTGCATATCAACTATGTAACCCAAACAAAATCACATAGCTATTAACGTCCATTACCTTGTAAAATGCACCACCAACATCCCATCCATTCAAATATACCATATTCATATTACCAATATAACTCAATCAAATCGCATAACCATTACTTGCTAGATAGGATTTAACCATAATAAATTTAATCTTTCATGCATGTAGTATAGCATAGCTCAAATTCTTCCCCTTGCATTTGTTGCATTGTTTTCATATCTTTCCAATTGCTTGTATGTGTTACTAACATGTTTGTTATGCAGGTGTTCCAAGAACAGGTAGTAGTGGTGTCAATGAATAACATAGGCTGTAGTAACACAAAGAATCAATACTTCATAAGCCTCAAACCATAGCCAATAAAAACAAGATCTCATTAACCATGTAAGCCATGTCGAACATCATCACATATGAACAGACCTGATATACAATCTAGTAAGGGGGTCCCACCCTCTAGTATTATTTAACTTTAATAATAATAGGCTTTAGCAACACTTTGCTAGCAAAACTTAGTTGTGATTTTAATTGTCAACAAGTTGGACAATGATGAGTGTAATGGCCATATTATTAGCACATGGCACATGCTAAGTTGGTCCGTAGAAATTTCTTGCGAGATGAAGAAGGTTATGCAGTAGTGGTTGTGGTTGTAGCTACTAGTGGTGGCAGGAATGGTGCTGTATTTGGAAGTTGAATTAAGTTACGTAATTCAGGAAGTGTAGGGAAAATATTGGTAGGGTGTTCAATTGTTGCGCAAAGTGCAGATGGTGGTTGGGCTTGAGGCTGAGAGGTGGACCCTTTCTTCATCTTGGTGCCCCCTTTCTTGGTATCGTTTCCCCCAACGGTGTGACCGGTTGGAAGAGTTGGTGTTTGAAAAATCAATTACATGGGAAAGGCCTCTGGTTGAGGTGGGAGGGATGGGACTAGTACCATATATGGTGATTCTAGATACCATATTGGGATAGCAATCACCATGTTCGACAAGGTGAGAGTAGTGGTGATCTGATAGGATGAGACGCCTAGTGGTGGGTAAAATAATGGTATTTAGGTTATGGACCGAGGGAGCATTTTACAAATGGGCATTTTCCTAGTCATCAACGATATTTCTTGAATGGATGGCAACGTGGATGTGTCTGAGGTAGGTTGAGGTGTATGCTCCTCGGTGGGGGTTTCATCATCGATATCAACACCATGTGATGAGACTGCACAGACTCGAGCTGAGACTATAGGAGGGAAAATAGGGGGGTTTCCTTGATAATAAACCACAAGTAATGGATATTTAAAGATTCTTGGACCAATATCAACAATTGGTGAGAGATTAGAGTTATCTCGTATGAGGAGAGGGATGTTGTCTATGTTCCTAGAATGATTGGGTTCATAGTGTGTTAATTGATTGATAGTGATGACCTTCCCATTATGGGGGAATATCATGGTACAAAATATTGACGAGGCCACGACTTTCATAGCGTACATGTAACTATGCATGAACAAGATATTGTGATCGAGCAGGGCATCGATGACTTCGATATTGATAAGAATTGTTTTGCTTCCTAATTCGATTGGAAAATTTTGGTAGAGGCCCTTTGGTTGGGATGGACAACCATCATATTCCCAAAGAGTGATAGCAGAAGGGACAAGATTAGGTGAACCGAGTTGTTTCCATATTGTCTTGGACATAATACAGGTGGAGGCTCCTTCATCGATGATGCATCTATGAACTATTCTATTTCATATATTGTCTGGGATATGGAAAGCGACCAAGGAGGGGAGGCATGGTTCAAGGTTATTTAGATCAAATGTATTGAAGCGAGTATTTGTTGGGTTGACTTCCCTTAATGTTGAGAGCAAGGCCTTCCTTTGTAAAGGACAAGTTTGGAGGACTTCCAAAATAGACATGCTGCTGGAGATTGAGCCAAGTCATAGACCAAGCTATAGCCGTATGTTTCCCTAGCATGGGGGTTGTGTACGTTCCTACATAGGGGTGCGTAGGGTACTCAAGTGGTGGATTTCGTGCTAAGACGGGGGATTTATAGAGGTTTCCCTACTGGCAATTGGGGTGAGTCTGATGTGGTTGGATTTGAGTCGGGAGACATACCATACTAACAACTGCGAGTTTGTAATAAGATTTCCTCTTCAATGGTGAGGAAGATGCTACAATATGTCGGGTTCCTAGGTTGAGGTTGACCCAAGTTAGGGTACTTCCCCAGTTGTTGTGGGGTAGGGATAATCTCTTTTTTAGTATTGATGACTCCTTGATGAGGAATCAGGTTTTCTAGGACCATTGGTGTTTGGGGTTGTAGATAATTTTGAGGTACCTATGGTGGGCCCTGTGGGGTAGGGGGTATTTTTGGAATCATGGCTTCCCTCATTTGCTTATAATCAACGATTTGGGGACAATGATGAGTATACTGTCCATATTCACCACATAATACGCTAGGTAAATTGGTTCTAAGTTTATTATTTTTCCCTTGTCGTTGTTGGCCATTATTGTTTCCCCATGGTGGATTTTAGTTACCATTGCTATGATTTCCCCTATTGGGGGTTGCCCCCATATCCCAAGTTAATGTTGTTCTTGTTATTTTTCTTCTTTTTGTTGTTGTTGGATTGATGAGGTAGATTTTCCATATTCAACTGTTCAAAGGCTTGAACTTGCTGAACAAAGTTAACGCTAGCCTGTTGTTGTCCATGTGGTGGGGTAATGAGGTGAGGGGGACCTAGGAAAGGGTAATATATATTACCTTGTGGATGGGCTCTGTATTGATTGTATGAGGTGGATGTTCCACTCCCACTATTGGAGTTGTATGATGTGGTAGGTGGTGGACCTGGAAGTGGTGCTTACACCAGGTTTGTTGATGGTGTAGGTATGTGCCCTCCCATCATGGGAGGGGGACAGACCGTAAAAGTGGACTGAGGGAGGGGGGGCATAGTATGGGTTCCTCCCGTATGGATGGTGGTAATGATTGGCCCCAAACATGGGTACCGATTGAGCATAAGGATTAAAATGAGCCATGAATCTGATTAATCCATCTGTGACATGTGATGCTCCAGGCTTATCTTGAACAAAGGGTAGAGGGCGAGGAGTGTCTGGTAATATAGAGTAGAGGTACCTCGATTAGGAGTAATTGAGGTCAAACTATTGGGCCTTTGTGATGGATTCTTCTTTAGTTTGAGGTAGGGTAGTGGCCACATCTTTTAATATGACCAGGACTAGTGATTTAAAAAACCAATCTAATCTTTGTTGTGGGGTGGTGTTGGCCTTGCATATGCCTCACCTCATACACCATTCATGTATATGATCCATGATATGAACAACCATGGTTTGTTTGAATTCAAAGAAAATATATAAACTAGTGTCATGGAAAATAAGAAGTTGGAAGAAGGATAAGAAGGCCTTGGTCAGTGATTCGAAGGTCATATGGGACGCTAATTTATCATCAACATACCATTTGGTAGATGGATCGATGAGTGTTCCCTGGAACAATCGTAATCGAATGGAATATTTCATGATGCTATTAGAAGAACAACACGGGTGGAAGGACATACTGTGGTTGTCCGAGTCCTCACCTGGTTTCCCTTCAAACTTTGGGATATATGAAGGTAATTTGGTGGGCATGTTAGGCTACGTGACATCATGTAAGATGGGGTCATTCATGAGCTTGGTCAAATCTAGAATGTTGAGGGATGCCAAATATGGAAAGATAAGAGTTGGTGAAACCATGGTGTGTTGTTGTTGAGAATTAGTTCTATGTGAGGACGATTGGAAACTCATCCCTTGCGACAAAGTTGAGTTCCTCCTCCTTGTGATGGAGGACTGGTGGGTGGATTGTTTGTGACATTAGTGTCGAGCAAGGTAGAACCAAGCAAGGTTGATCCTAAAATTGTTGCACTCACAGGTGTATGGGATGGTTGAGCCAATGTGTCAACTAAATTAGGGATACCTCACAATATTGGAGGGAGTTTTTACATGCATTTAGAATGATGGGGGTTTTGTCGTTCCTCTATGAATCTGGACTAGCTATAAATGTGTGTGAGTTCTGATGAGAGAAATAAATGAACAAGTTCATTTTGTATTTTTGGACTATCTCAACAATGTCATTCAAAGATGCATGTAATCAATAATGAAAATCATACATAAAACAACCAAGAAGGAAATAATGTAGGGTAGTTGAGTTTTATCCTCGTGGGGGAATAAAATAAATTTGCACATGTCCTAAAAGACCTATCATCCTTCCTCTCAAAAAGAGCACTGGGCCTTCCAAAAGCACTCAACAATGGGGCATGAATGCATGGAAGAAGAACTAGTGAAGGTATGAAAAATCAGTTATAATGAGGGGTAAAGGGGGCATATCCCGAAAGTACTGACGATATTTACCAATAGCCATCGAAAATCTGATTGAGGTGTGATTGCATCACACAATTGTGACATAGGTAGAAATCCTAGTTTTTGGCAACTAAGTTACCTTGATCAAGTGTGAAATTTATGTTTTTGGCCTAATAAATGGGTCACAGGATGGATGCTTTCCAAGAGTTGGGTGACTCAAGGAGGCATGCACAGAACAACCGGACCTCGGCCTTCGACCCTTCATGGGTATCCCCTTGCCTTATGGTATTGTAACACTTGATTTAGAGGATATTTGGTTTCCTAATTCATCAACTTCTAAGTTTAAAATGTGAAAACGATAACGAGGGGTTGTTTGGATGCCTACCCCCAAGATACTAACTTAGACTACAAACGTATTTTGTGCTCCTCCTATGGAGGTTTAAAATGAGTTGTTTATGGGTATATGTTAGGATTTGAAGTGGGCTATGAGATTGGGGTCTTGAACCAATCTCATTGATTAAAATGACGTGGAAAATTTCCAAGGATATATGGAGCCTTTTTTATCCTCCTAGATCTCTTGTGGGTGCATGGAGGAGAGCATACTATGACTTCAAATATACGATAGAAATTTTAAGTGTGTGGCAAGGTTCCCTTGTGTGAAAAGAGTGGAAATGGTGTCAACAAGATTTTCAATAAGTTAATGTGCAATATTTTAGCATGTGGATATCGTGTGGTCTGTTACACATCTTGATTAATCTAACTTACTAAACATGTTTAGACAATCCTTGAGTAATTCAAAATCCCTATATCACTATAAATGTGGACATATGGGTCCTTACTTTGATCTTTAAAACTCCCTAAGATGTTGTCTAATCTAAGAAAATTGAAGCTTTTCCTAGATTGTAAATCATGTGGACATTGGGTCCTTACAGATTCCTTTAACTCCCTATATTTTTTTGATTTCTTTGTAAAAAACTTTGAAACTGTCCTAACTTTGCAAGAAGGTTGGCATGTATGGGCCCTTTACAACTTGTAAGATTGAGTTTCAATTTATGAAAAGAAAACTAAGAGGT
>ML824242.1:68136-100969 GCA_009831015.1 Picea engelmannii | reverse complement strand
AGATTCCTTTAACTCCCTATATTTTTTTGATTTCTTTGTAAAAAACTTTGAAACTGTCCTAACTTTGCAAGAAGGTTGGCATGTATGGGCCCTTTACAACTTGTAAGATTGAGTTTCAATTTATGAAAAGAAAACTAAGAGGTATCCAAGGGAGATTTTGCCTCTCCTAATTGATGATTTAATGATTTGCTAGAGGGAGATGGAACTTCTTAATATACCCTTTTCTGATTTCCCAATATCATATTGAGTGTGAGGGAAAGAGAATAATAAGGGTGCCAAAATTGGTTCCTAGTCCTGAGTGATCAAGTGCTTGTGAAAGAAAAACAACTAAACTAAGAATTCAAATGTTGAATCTAGCCATCCATGTGGAAACACAAAGGAAAGAATTATGATTCTTTTTATCCCCTTTTTAGTGCCTAGGTTAGCTAAGTACTAATGCAAGAAAGAACTAATTAGTAATGCAATAAAGAACTATAAGTGTGAGTGTCGTTGCCTTACAAAGTGCAAAAAATGTATACCTAAAGCTACTTGGTGAAATCAACTTTGAAATTCTTGCAAACAATGAAACAAAGAAATGTTGTGTGGTCTATAGTTTTGACAGTGGCGCTCAATGTGTATATTGTGCAGATTGCATGACAGTGAAATAGATAAAATGTGCAAATTGCGTAGAGCTACGCGAATGTTCTTTCGATACCCGCACAGACACAATAAACCCGTGGGAAGAAAAAATCAAAATGAGTTCTCCCACCCAGAGGCTAAATTGGTCAAGTTGGAGGCCGAGGTAGGCTGGTTATGACATCTACATACACAAAATGATTAAAAGAAACACTCTGAAGGCCTAAATGGGGAGGAATTTGATCCAACTCTCAAGTGGAGTCACCAATCTACTGTGCATGTTTACATGTTGAATTACAATAGAAGAATTGTATTGTTTCCTTGTTGGAATGATAGTTAATTCTACAGGAGTGGGAATATGTTGATAGGAATTCATGGTAAGACTTGAATGTGAATGACATAAATGACATAATTATGTTGTAGGGCTACCTAAGTCCAGAAAATGAATGAACTAGATTGTTGTAATGTTGCCTATAAGTATGGGTTGATGGAGCCCATGACAATTATAATTGTTGTTTAAATAAAAGAATAATGCATGTATGCAGAACTCCTCATGTTTAGAGAATTGATGGAAAACTAGCTAAGGTTAGTTAATTTGACCTATGATGAAAGAAACATGTGATTGGTTGCAAAGAACAAGGCTTACCTTGAATGCATGTCTATGCATGTGAATACAAAATGCACATAACTGGAATACGTATGCATTATAGGCATGGGTAAAATGCTTGGTGCACATGGTTACATATAAACTTGGAATAGTCTGTTACTGGTTGTGAGATATAAGGATGTCATGAATCATTTTGGACAATGATGATCAGATAATAGCATAAAAGCTAACATCATGAATAAGAATATTGATACTGCAGATGCTTATAGCCTTATGAAGATAGGGCAAAGAAATTAATAAGGTGTTGGTCCAAAATCTACTAAAGAGAGCGCTTGGACATTCTCTTGAAGTCTAATGGGTTAGATGACATCCATACATGTATGGCTAGGTATGCCAAGTGTTAATGAAAGGGAATTTGGAAAGTTTTCCCTTGCTAAAGGTATGCTGACCAAGAATGGTTTGAGGTGTGAAGAGAGATAGGGATTGACATCTTGTTGTCTTGGGTAATGATGTAATTACCTATTTGAAATTTTGATTTTTTGGATGCTTTTATAGTAGATGGGAAACAATGATCTCTTGCTAGTTGTTACCGTGTAAAGAGGTAAATATAATCCCTATGGGAGTTTCCATATGAATGATTATAATATCTTAGGGAGGAATTATATTAAAGTTTAAAATACCAATGTGTATGAACGACATGGAAGAAGGTGCAAGCGATGGAATTGCATGTGTGTGTGTGTGTGTGCACGCGTGCAAACACCAAAGGCATGATATGACTACCTGAATAACTGGACTATGAGACAAGATTTGTACTTTCCATAATTGGATAATTCTATGGTTACATGGATGACTCTACTTTGAAGAGTTATGATTGTTTTATTTGAATACTAGCTCGAGGAGGTTGTACACCATTCCTCAGTAAGAACTAGTATAAATTGTTGGAAGAGTAAAAGGAGCAAGAATGCTCAATTGTTATGAGAAGAAGGAAATATGATTTTGCCTTTGGATATTTCATAAGAATGATTGTGAGAAATCACAATCTAGATGAATTTAAGTATATATGCATGTGAAATTGTAAAGCGTGTCAGTGGTAGACACACAGATTATATTGATGCATGTGGGTAAGTGCATGAAAGCACATTGTAAATGCAAGATGATAGAATAAACATACATGTATGAATGCATAATCTAAATGAACAATAAGAATGCATGCCTATATTCCTTAGGAATAATTGGTTAAGTAACTTAAATGATGAAGTTGATGCTAACTCATGGATTGAGATCATTTCAGGTAATGATGGATATGAAAAAAGAGAGTTGCATGTTGAAGAAGTTCCATGTGGAGGAACTATGTAAAGACTCTGTCCAAAGAACAAAGCCATAACATTAATGACTACTGGAAAATTAGGAAGTGGGTTGTAAATCCTATTCCTATAAGAATCCTAGATTACATTTTAAAATATAATGCTTGAGTGGAAGACTTCCATAGGACATGACCTTGATAATCCTGATTCTATTTAGTAAATGTGCACAATGCACTGACTCATAATTAAATTGTGAGCTAATTTTAATGTTGTTGTATGATGTTACATCTAGGAAAGGTCAAGATGAACTTGACTGAAACTGCTCAAAGGATGGAGCAGACAGATCCCAAAAAGGAGACAAATTGTAGAAGCAAAGAAGGAGAAAAGGAGGAACACTTTTCTCACTCTAAAACTATGATTTGCTTAGAAGCGTTGTATGCTTTAAAAGAACAATTGTGAAAACAAAGGAAAATAAACTAATAAATATGTTTAAATGAATGATCTTGGTTAATCCATATTGTGCAAAGGTAGAGAGGCCTTCAAAATTGTTCAGTTAAGCTGAAAGTTCCAGATTGTGCAAAGGAGTTGGAAAAGGGGAAAATCCCTTGACTCATTTCTTGTTGTTACTATGATTCTCTGGGATAAAAAACCTGAAATGTTGTTATTTGTAAATGTTTAGGGCATGAGAATATTGATGGTTGTAGGATACCAAAATAGCTGAAATATTGTTATGATTGCACTAGTGAACACCTTGAGGAATATTGTGATATAGTGCATATAGATATGCTACGATATATCTAAGAATGTTTTCTGATTTAAAATCTATGGTACATGCATTGTAACTCTACATGATTTATGATATACTTGTGAATACAATAATGCTTATTGTGTGTAGGAAAATATTGGACCTATTGGGGAAGACAACTACCAATGGTGGAAAACCTTAAGTAGAGGATACATACAAAAAGACTATTGATTAAAGAATTGGTGAAGAGACCTTAGGAGTTCCCCTGAAGCACCAATGATGAGGTAATGTCATAAAGGGTGTTGGCAGCCAGAACATGTATAAATTTTCCATGCCCATGTGACATGAACTGAAGGGGATTGATTAAGAATCCATTCTAAATTATTTTATATCTTGATGATATCCATATGACTTTGATTGACTATTATATGTCATTAATACCCAATCAAGGTAAGAATCCAAGAATATAAGAAACTAAATGAAAGAGGGAAGAACCTCTAGTAGTCAAGGATGATTGAAATCCTTGCAAGAAATTCATGAACAAATGTGGCATGGATATATTGATTAATCATGAATGATGATGAGTATAAGTGCTCATAAGTTCCACATTGGTTGAATGCATTGAGGGAATTCATGTTTGCATGGGAGGGCATGTATAGGACTACCCCTTATGGAAGGAGAACCTTCTAGTATTACAACATAGTTGTAAAATTGTAAAGAGAGGAATTGGGTGGCCATGAATATTGGCACCTTGGTTACCTGTAAATAAAGAATTCTTGAATGCATTCATATGAAATTTGAATCTGATATAATGTTTGAATATGATATAATGTATGTTGAATTGAGGTCATGATAAGCTCAAAGAAGGAAACCCCTTTCCTATTGTACTAATGAATGTGAATAAATAAGCCATGTGGTGAGAGGTTGGTTGAATTCCAACTCACCATGGAAAGATGCCTAACATGAAATATGGTAATCATAAATCAATTCAAGGGTGCATTGTGTGTAAATGTGGCCAAGGGCATTAACACATTGATTGAAGTTATATGAAAATTAATTGCATTGAAAATATTGGTATGCTGAAATAATGCATGTATAAGGAGTGATAATTCATTTTACTTTATATCATTGAATAGATAAAGGTCATGCAATTGTTTGTATGCATAATTTTAAGAATTATTTGTGAACCACTATAAATGTACATAAGAAACTAACAATCTATTTGGTTGTATGAACGTTGAAATTGCATGAATAATGTTCTTAGATATGGAAACAATATAAGTCCATAAGGAAGACCAATGTCTCTTGATTGTAAAAGAGCCAAACTATTATGAGAAAGAAGTCTCATACTTGTGGAATCTATTTCCTATATGGAATAGATCTAGAAATTCATAAGTGGAATTGGAAATATGCGGAAAACATATTTAAGAGAATTTTGATTGAAAATTGATATATAAATATCTCATGGTCACTGCATGCATGTGATACAGGTGAGATGACAGATCTGTCCTTGAGGGACAAATGATGGTTATCTAGCTAGAAGAACATGAAAAGGCCATTGTTGTGACATGAAGACCTTGTATGCCATGATCATCGCCGTGATGAAATTTTCCATGTTTGAGCAAGCTAGAGGGATGCCTTGGCTGTAAGACTCTGTAAGTTAGTGAACTCTTCTTGTGCGAGGAAGCCTTGGAAAATGATGGATCGCTTGAGGGATTATCCCCACAATTAGTTCATTGGTCAATTTCATCATTGAACAAATAAGTATTTTATACCTTCGGTAACTAGATAAAATGAATGGTTGTTTCTTGTGATTATATTCACTAATTGATATGTTTGTATCATTGATTAAATACTTGTATTATTTGCAAGTCTATCACACTTTGTAAATGTTTAATTATGTATGCTTGTACAATTAAAAAAATGGTATGGTTTGAGTAAGAATATGTAAGGAAACTAAAGGACTGGTGTCTACATTTTCCTGTATACACAACATTATATTTGTTGTAATGGATCTCCTCTAAAAAGGGAACCAATATGTAAGTAAGAAATACATGATAATTCTCTGGGAGGAATAGAGTGTTGTAATCTTCCTTGAAAAGGGATAATGAATTAACAATAAAGCTTGTGTGATGGAGGCTAGAGAAGGCTGATAGCCCCTGTATATTTTATGTTTCTAGAAATGAAGGCTTGCAGGGCTCGAGGTCTCTATTAGAGGTTTAAGAGATGAAGGGAACATCGACCATCAATTCATAGGGAATGGTCGATCTTGATCATTTGAGGTCAAATTTATTACCCATTTATTAACAATAAAGCTTGTGTGATGGAGGCTAGAAAAGGCCGATAGCCCCTATATATTTTATGTTTCTAGAAATGAGGGCTTGTAGAGCTCGAGGTCTCTATTAAAGGTTTAAGAGATGAAGGGAAAATTGGCCATCAATTCAGAGGGAATGGTTGATCTTGACCATCTGAGGTCAAATTGCTTACCCATTTATTTTTCCTATGTTAACCGACGAGGATCAATAACCATTGGATTGACAAGGAGGCTAGACGACAATTGTTCGATTGTTATTAGATGATTTGGGAATCAATGGTGATATCGCTCGGTTAATTGGAATATTGGATCCCCGGTGTTAGCACTGAGAGTCACCTCAAATTGCAGGAGGATAAGCCCAGTACCCATCAGAGTTTTGGTGGATGTTGGTTTTATATGAGTGGAGGTCAATGGACAAAACTCAATATATGGATGATGTTCAACACAAAACTAGACAAGAAATGAACAACGAAGTGAGGGCCACAACTAACTTCAGTCAGTGAATTGAGTTTAAGTGTGAGCAGAGGGAAGACTTAGTGATAAAGGTGAACAAGACTGTTATGAGCATCAGGCTTTCAAGCAGCTTGGAGAAGAAAAAATTAGACTCAATATCACTCTTAAGATCAAGCTTCAGACACTGAAATATGTCCAAAAAACACAGTCACAAAAACACAATGATCAAACCTACATCACCATGCAACTACAACAACTCGACTGGATCCTCAATGCCCGAGCCATTCAATGTAAGAGGGGAAAATATCACAAGGAATATGACTAAAACTGGTCATGATACCACTGCAATCAAACCTACATTACAACAACATAACAACCCTCGACTGGATCCTCCATGCCCGAGTGTTTTAGCACAGCTTTTACAAAGAGATGAAAAGAGGCTGACTTCTATTAATATGAAAGTCTCAAATCCGATACATAACTAGAGAACAGTTCTGTCATCAAAACATTACAAAAAATAGGGAGCTATGCTCAACCAGTTGACGACCTTAACAAAATATTAAAACTATCTATTTATACTCAGAACAGTCCCTGAATATCAGGAGTGTGATCTGATCACTACTACCAAATATTTGCGTTGACGACTTCTTCTGTCAGACTGAACATGCATCCCTTTGTCAAACACAAGCTCATATAGGCATGGGTCTGCATGGAAATATGCTTGGAGGGGTACTACAGGATGACGGTTCATTTCCCATGACCAAAATTTCCATTCCTTCCATTTATGGGGTGAGTCAAGGTTTCAACCACCAAACCTACCCTTCACTTACTACTTTTCCTCGAAGACTGAATGAGACTTAATGTTTAGGGGGTGGCCATGTGCCAAGGCTATAAGGGTGCCACATGTCTGGCTCTTCTAGGCTTAGAGGCTAGCTCCCCTTCCTCTGGCTCCTTCTTCAATGTGACCTAGGGCTGTGACCCTACACAAAAGAACGATTGTGGGCGTGACTAAGGGTGGTTTGAAAGAAAACCACTTTTCCCCCCACAATTTACCATGAACTGCCACACGTTCCCTTCTCAAAACAGTGGCTCCAATTGTGGCCCACCCTTAAAGCTTCAAAACTCGTGCACCTTCTGAACTCGTAATGAAGTGTGACCATCGACCGTGTTGTCTGAGATGAGGCTTCCTGATCAATGACCCAGCTCTGGCATTCTTCATATTGATGGATCAGATCTTCCTTTTTCAAATCGACGGTCGATATCTGCTTCACGATTCGGGCTTCGGCCTTTTCAAACTGCAAACCTCCTCTGCCTTTTGCTGCTTGTACCTGGGGCTAAGGATCCAACAATGCGTGGCCTCCAAATATCAATGGCCATGATCCATTCGGAGCTCCGAGCTTTAGGAAAAACAAAACTCAAAACTGTGCTTTCAAGGGATTTTACCCGGAGTCATGGATCTTATGACACGTGGCCCTCCTGAGATCGACAACTGAGATCCCTTCATGGCTTCGGGCTTCAGGAAAATGAAACTTCAAATCTCGCTTTCCTTCAACACTTTTACCTGGAGCTCTAGATCTGGCGTTGCATGGCAGTCTGGATTTGGACGATCGAGATCCATTTCGGGTATCTGGGCTTCGGGAAAATCAAAACTCAAATCCTACTTACCTTCTGTGCGTCACCCGGAGCTGTCGATCTATTGATGCGTGTTCTCTTCGATCAATGGTTCTTCTCTTGCTTTGGGACTTTGACCCCTTCGATCAGATCGAAGACCCCTCTTCTCTCTTCTCGATCAACGATCGAGAGCTACTTCGAGTCTTCATGCTTTTGGTGTTCGGGACTTCGACGCTTCGGGAACTTGACGTGTTTCTCATTTTAAAACTCCTGAAGTAAAACTCCTGGAGTGACAGATCTTATGATGTGTGGCTCCTCGATTTTGATGACTAAGATCCATTTCGGGTCTCCGAGCTCTGGGAAAAATCAAACTTCAAACCTCGCTTACTCTTGGAAAAACCTCCAAAGCGAAGGATCTGGCGACATGTGGCTCCCTTCAAGATCGATGACTCATGCTTATTTCGGGGCTTCAGGACTTCGGGCCTTCGGGAGGCACTGCCGCTAGGATCAACAACTCCCTGTTGATTTCGAGATCAATGGTCTAGGATTTCTTCGGGAGTTCGGTCTTCAACTCTTTGACATTTTTACACACTTCCCACTTCAAAAACTCCTGAAGCAATTTCCCTGAACACTGGGATTTGCTGCCACCTGTCCACTTTAAGATCGATGGCTCACATTCGCTTCAGGCTTTGGATATTTTCATGGCACTATACTTCATGCAACTATGGACTTTCGGACGCCTGTGGGCCACTAATCTGGATTGTTCCTAGAATCTCCACCGCTGAACGATTAAATAGCCCGTTGCTTGCGTTTCAAGCCCAAAATGGACTATTGTGAAAGCTGTGCTTTGTGTCCATGGTTGTGGCCTGCGTGAACAAGGACCTGGACAATTTGTTGTGGGCTGGGAAAATAGAGAGAACAATGATTTAAACAAAGGAGACGTGTGTTCATCCTTAGAGAAAAATAGAGAGGCTTAGGGCCGAGACTTCCTCCGAGTAAGACATAAAGAAATAGGGTGCACACACTAACAAGGGAAAAACATAGAACGATCTACAATCCGAAGGGGGAAAAACTTAATATTTGGTTTTCAAAAAGGATAGAGACATGGAAAGACTAAAGATTTGGGTATATCGACACACACCTATGGCCCTTGACAACCTTTTCTGATAACACTCGAGATACCAGAAAGTCTCATGTTGAAGGCCTTATCATTCACCTGATACTCGATACTCGGTGTAACAAGGTTCCAACACTTGGTTCCACCCATTTCCTTGTAAACTAGAGTAAGAATGATATCAACATGAAAAGTATTGGGTGTTATCATCACGATCAGGGTGTCATGGGGATGACATTTTTTAGTGTCTGGTTTGTGGTTGAGTTGAGTGTGGGCCTCGACAGGTTTAAGACTTTGCATCATTGCCTTGATTTGAAAGTCATCATATCTATGGTCTGAGAGATCTTAGTCGTATATCCTTGTATTAATCTCATAAGGGGGTTTACGCTGATATATCGGTGTATCATATCCCCAGAAGGTCTCCAAGACTCATCATGCCAACATGGTAGCTGACATGCCAGAGGATGATACGTGTTGTTTGTGTTTGGTCAATGAGTTTAGCATGGGGCCCTTTTGGGAGAGTAATATTGTTTATATTCCCTTAATCCTCAACCGCTAGATCTGAGCGCCAAGAATTCTCAATCGTTGATCTTGTAATTAAGCTCAGGAAGAAGTCACACCTCGAATTATCGCAAGTTCGATTTTTCCCCGGTTGCCCGGTGGGGCATGGTTATAAGAAGGGTTCTAACATGGGGCCCATCATAGGGGAGATTGGGAAGGTATGTGAAATTGTGACGTAGACATCCATAGATGTCGGTGTCCCGGTGCTCGGTGAGCCCGATGGGATGGTTTCAGGAAGGGTTCCAACCTTCCATGTTAGCCTGTGAGCAAAGGAGAACATGTATCAATGGTGTTAGGATGATGTCGAATGTCATTGTCAAGCCAATACATAGTGGACATGTGTCAACGCTTGAGTGGAGGAACTGTATGCTCGATGATGATGTGTTGCATAGTGGATGGTACATGTGTTAAGTGGATGTCATGCTAGGTGTCAAGGTAAATCAGAGTTTTGACACAGAGTTCCATAATGACTTGTGTGCACCACATGTCAAGCCATGTGGTAGGTTATGACAAGGCCACGAGTATAAAGTGATAACTAGGCCATCGATTCAGGCGTTTGATGTTTGGGTGTGCAAGATGTACCTTTGTGGGTCGGTGCCCCGATAGCTACGTGTCAAGCCAGGTGGTAGGTCACGAAGATGGAAAACCTTTACAGGACCACGTGTCTTGGGCACTAGCTCGATCACTAGATCAAGTGATTGGTGTTGTGAAGTGTAAATATTCTAAGGGCCCAACGTCCCGGTGAGCCCGGTGGAGTGTTGGGACGATCCCTGGAATATCAAACACCGTGCGAGATGTTAAGTTGTGTTGAGTGCGGGAGAGTCATGGGTCCCATTGGGTCAGTGGATCATGCCATGCCAACATCCATGTTCATGCTAGATGGAGCCACATGGGATTGTGTATGTGACATGGAGCTACATGGCGATGTGGTGGTTTTGGCCAATGAAGGCCTAAACAATTTAGTAGGCCATAAATTTTGATCTAGAGCTTGATTTTGAGAATGGTTACAGTCGTTGGAAAGCTCTTGATGAGAAGAACTAGGCTATGAAATTGGAATTGGATTTTGGAGGTGCTAAAGAAAGGTGGATTTTAGGAAATAAAAGAGAAAATTTTAACACCCCACCAACCTAAGTAAGGGTTAGGGAGTTGGGTGTGTTACATTGGAGGGACATCTTAGATTCCATATGATTCTCCACCACCAAACTCTTTGTCTTACCAAGTCTTCCTCCGCAAGTGCTCTGTAGCCTAGTTTTGGTTCATATGTCCCATAAGAGACGAGGGACCATAGTAGTTGGTAATAATTTTCCCTTATTTTGACATTACTATATTTTAATGCTTTTGTATATTCCTTCCAAGTTTCGACATGATCTTCTCCTGATCTAACCTCCTCCTTGGTGAGCCAGTGTTGTTTCCAATTTGTAGAAATCTCAGAGTTCATAATGTATCTTAGGGAAAAAAGACCTTTGTTTGGGATCTCTTGTGTTATCAGAGAAGGTAACATGTAGGTACATGCTCCTTACAGGGCTGAAACCCTTTCACAAAATTTCATACATGCTTCTTATAGGGATGAAACCCAGAGCAACCTTCTCTTACACAAAGAAATTAAGGCGTTCACATAAGTGAAATTTCTTCATACACCAAAATGACTACATTACTCACCATGCAAAGATCTCTCTCTAGGGGGCCTAAATGGGCCTCCCTTAACAAATATTACATAAGGAATTTATATAGTTTCCCTCTCTCTGTAATTCAAGGAGACAAGATCCACACATTTAGGATCTAAATAACAACTCAAGGACAAAAATGAGAAAATCATCTCAACCAACTTATGAGACCCTTAACTTCCCCTTGAGACTAGGAAACCATTTGTGATAAAATGAGGAAGAATCCCAAACTAACTCATGAGACTCCCAACTTCCCCTTAAAACTAGGAAACTAATTTGTGAGGTGGATTCTCACACAACTAATTTCCCCTTTTAACAAATTAAATGAAAAACACATGAGTAATTCCACTCACTCCAAGTATTAATCATTTTTTAATGAATAATACATGATCTTATCACACTCATTTAAAATATTAATCATTTTGACAATTTTAAATGGGGAATTAATCATTCTTTTAAACTTTGTCACCTATCATCAATTAACATTTTAATGATATTCTTGATGGTGTGCAAAGCATTGAATCCTTGTGTGGAGATCCTCTTGGATCACTTATAGATCTATCTCTTGTGATGGTTCCAATTCTTGATATTCTTCCTCTTCACAATCAATGAATAATAATTTATTCTCATCACATTTATGCCCTTTACTGTACTTGTTGTCACAATTGAAACATAATACCTTGGCTCTTCTTTCATCCATTCGTTGAGGTGTCAGCCTGGTCGGTTTTAGGAGAGGGAACATGGTACTCTCTATAGTTGTCAGTGGCCATCCCTTCAAGTAGCCATATTTTTGTTTTCCACTTTCCTTTCCATACTGAAAGCTTGATCTAGGGATTTAGGTTCAAAGAGATGCACCTCATGTTGAATATTCTCTTTTAAAGTGCCCATAAAGAGATCTAACAAAATATCCTTGGGAATGTTCTTTACGTTGAGATTTAGATTTCAGAATTATTGAATGTGATATGTAATTGGACCTTTTTGTAGAAGATTTATCAGTTGACTAAAGAATGTATTTCTCTTAATATCCCCATAACGTGATATCATTTCATCTGTAAAAATGGACCAAGAGATAATAGATTTTTTTTTTCTTTCACAAAGACATTGATACCAAACAAATTGATCTAAATACAAGGATGAAATAGATACCTTTTGTAATATTGGTGTTTGGTGTAGATCAAAGAATTGCTCCATCAGGAATATCCATGTTATGGGATCTTTACCATCAAACTTCCTCATATCTATCTTTGGAATGAATTAATCCCTTGCTGCCACATTGAAACCTTGATGATGTGGATCTCAAAGTGATGAATAATCATGATTCTAGGATTCATTATTTATTTCCTCTATATTTTTATGATTTCCTTGCAATTTGATATCTCCTTTAGAGAGTCTCTCATCTAGAGCATGCAAGATCATGGAAGACATGGAATTTTGCAATTATAACATCTTCTTTTCCATATGCTTTTCCATCTCTTTCCTATTTTCATCCATATTATTTTTCATGTCATTCTTATTTTCATCCATTTTATGTTGTACTTGATATTCTAATTATGTTTTAAGGTATTCTTGAGAATTTGTTAAATCCATTGGTTTCGACATACTAACATTCACCTTGTCAACTTGGTTCTTTAATTGGGTTAGCATGTTTTGAAAGTATTCATTTTCTTCAAAAGTCATGTTTGAGTTTTTATGAGGAGTACCAATATATTTATTGTAGATCCCTTTGCCATGTGAAAAAATAATAATGCTTCTCTTTTTCCTCTTTATAACAAACTTCCACTCTATTTGAGTAAGGGCCATATACATTCAAGACAAATATCTCTTTCCCCATATTTAGTTATAAGAGGGTTACCCCATAGTCTTTTAGGAAAATCCCACGAGTTAAAAAGGGTATATGAACACCTTTTCCATATGGTTATATTCCCACTAGATCCCCTAATATCATAAATATAATTGAATTCCCACCTATTCATAAATTTTGAGAGTTCCTTAATTATTTTCTCCACACTAATCATAGTCTCATAAAGGAGGATAATAAAAAGATTTAAATGAATCTGTTAGCCTCTTGATGGCCAATTTCTTTGAGGGATTTCCCAACCATTAATAATGAAGGGTTGAGAAAATCATTTAAGTCCCTCACAAAGGGAAAACACTCTAAGATCCCCAATTAGAGATAATTGGTTTCCACATCTGACCTCTGATGGTGCTTATTTATGTGCCATGGGAATATAATACTTTCTCCTTGTTCAGTTAGGATTTTGATTTTTCTCATCTAGGAATGTTAATCCCCTTACCACCTTCCCAAGGAAGTCAAGAATTCATTTGCTCCTGGGTTGGAGATTATATTTTTATGATTTCGAGTGAGTAGAGTCCTAAGAAGTCACCTTGGCCTCATGATCCAATTTTGGGTTTTCAGAAGTCCCTACCTGGGCTTCTTTAACAACTATATCCTTTTCAATCACAGGTAAAGGAATAATGGTCGGGGAAACAAGATTTTTAATGCTTGAAAGATTGTGTAGAAACTCATGGATTGACTCCAATGCTTTTGATTCTACCTCTAACAAGTTCTTCCATAGTACTCAATGTCCTGAAATGAATAATCAACTTCAAAAAATGAACCAAGTGAGTTTCCTATAGATTCAAACACATCCTTAGACCATAAGACAAGTGGAATACCTAGAATTTGAACCCACACTAGTAGTATGTCCACTCGAGTTGATCTGACTTGAAAATACACATGCCATTTCTTCATAAATAAGTTTTGTTAACCCCACTTCCACCTACCAAGTAACACTTTGCTTACCTCCATCATTGATTTAAAAACCCAAACCATCTAATCCTTTGCCAAGGTCATTATATGGGGCGAGTATCCAACTAGTCGTTCAAAGTTTAACCTTGTCCAATCCTATAAAAACTCACAAGACATATTTCTTCCAAGTATCCATCCTACAACTTCCTTCTCTTCTTGCTTCATGACATTGTTTAACCTAGTTTTCGAACCCAAGGTTAGGCTTACCATCTCTAGAATTTTATTGATGCATTTCGTCCATTTGGATTTCCTTCCTCCTTCCAGCAAGGGTTTCCCTAGGCTCCCTTTTTCCCCTATTGTAGAGCCTCTCATTAGGTTTATATCCAGGAGCTTTTCGATGAACCCTACCTCCGGACAAGCATAAAACATCTTGGATGAGATATAGAGTTGTAGTTAGAAATCCTCACAAGATCCAAGTGGAGGGATAATAGTACCATCACCATCATAATTTTGAGTAAAGGCTCCATCCCTATCATGCCTATAAAATGCATGTCTGATTTCTCCCATATTATCCCCCTTGAATGCCATAGGTGGCAAGTTAGGTGACCAATTAGAACCCTCAATATAACCACCGTCTTTACCTCTTTCCCTTACCTGAGATCACAGATCCAGTGTAGTGACACTGATGTCCAAGCCTTAAGAAAACTCACCTACAATGGATAGTGTGTCCTCCAATGGGAGTGACCCCGCCAAACATCTCCTCCCTGAATCTATTGGAATGTCAAGTTGGCAAAAACATGGGGTTGTCTATATCGCCTGGCCCTCCATCAGGTTGTCTAAGTAATCCAATATTTCCTCATCCATCATCACCAACCATGCTACTACAGGTCATCCCTATACCTTGCTACTTGGAACCAATCATTCCTAGTTTGTACTTGCGGTAACCTTAGATTGCACCTATGGCATGTGACTATATGCTTTGCTTGTTGGAAAGACAAGTTGAGATCGTGCACCAAAAAAATGGAGCATCTATATATTTGAGTTGGTAAAAAGGTTAGATATGAAAACTAAGGCAACACTGCATATGCCCCTTAGATTTGAGTGAACCTATAACTTATATGCATCTATAGATCGTATATGGTGCATGGAAGATGAGTCATTACTCAGATCTAAAAGTGAAGGAGACCCAACGAATATGTCATCTAGGGAAATATTGATGTTGGTGAGTTGTTCAGATGACCAATAGCTTTGAGTTCATTCTGTAATGAGCTTGTCTCGTAAACTTATGTTATCAAACATAAAAAACAAAACCTTATGATTGTCATCTAAATCTAGGGTTGGTGAAACTTATGGTGGTTGGAATTTATGGATATGAGGAGAAAAATTGTTGAAGTTCTTGTAAAAAATGAAAATGTAATGGATTGATCTTGTGATCTAGGCAAAAGATGGCCAATGACACAAGGTTCAAACTCTGAGGAGCTATGAGAGCTTTGGAAATGCACTGGTAGAGAATAAAGTGACCAAACAACAATACAACAATGTAATCTAAAAAAGAATGAGATAAAAACCCTAAGAAAAATGAAGGAATGATAATCTACAAGATGCTCGTCACATCAAACTCATTCATGAGTTTTGTTGTTTGTTGTGTTTCCACTTGTTGTTATCATCATCTCTTGGACTAAAAATTTAATTTCCACTTGCAAATAAAAAACAACCCTATAATAACCCTATGTCACATTGTGGCATGCGATCATCCTCCCGCCTGTCTCCCTATAGCACACCTCCTCCTCTAAGAAATATAAATCGTTAGATAATTATTAATGATTCCCATGCATCTCCTCACAATGCACAATCATCCTCATGTCCATCTCCTTGTAGTGCACGATCATCTTCTCATTAGTCTCCCTGCAACATGCCTACATCCTTCCTTCATCCTCTGTAATATTTCACAGATTAACCCATTATCTTTTGGTTTTAATATTTATGTTTTTAAAATTAACCTCGTAATTCTTGGAATTCTTCCTTTACACTTTCTTTCTTTATTAAAGTATTTATTCTTTTAGTTGTTGATTCCTTTTCTCATACTTGTCCATGTCTTCTAATTATTTAATCACTCCTTTATAATCTTATTCCTTAATCTTTATTTCAATCCACTTCTCTTCTTTGTTAACCATTTTACCCATCTTCTAATTATTTAATTATTCCTTCTTATCTTCTTCATTAACCTTTATCTCATTCCTTCTCTCTTCTTTATTATCCCAATTTCTAGTTATTTATTCCTTATTTATTTTATCTCATTCCTTCTCTCTTATTTATTAGCCCAATTTCCAGTGCTTTATTCCTTATTGATCTTCTTTTATTTGTGAAAATTATGTTGTCAACTTAGACCAATCCCTTTTTAGTGATAATATTAATTTAATAAATTTGACAAAATGCCGCCCATTTTTGGAATATTTTAATATTAATTTAATATTTTCTCGTAATGGATAATTTCTATTGGGTCTTATATATTCTTTACAAAATCTCACCCTTTTCTATCTTACTAAATCTTCATTTGGTTCCCCTCATGAAAAGTGGAGTGTTGACTCGAAACTTTGGTTTGTTTGAAAACTTTAACACAATTCAAATCCATAAATCTAAACACATTCAAAAGATAAATTATTATCTTCTTGTTATTCACTTTGATGCAGGAGCATCTCTTACATGTGTTCGAGAGACCCAGCAAATAGTGTGAAGTATTGAAATGAGAGAGATTTGTTGGGTGCCAAAGACCCGAGACATCAATGAATGAGGAGGAACACAGGCACATCTTATCGAAGGTCTCCAAGAAGAACATCATGAAGGTTATAAAGGTGACATGATTATTACCTTATGAATGTGTGCCAAATGGAGTGTGGTGTTTCAAGGAGGTTGTAGGAGTTTGGGGAGGAATTACTTGGTGGGGTTATCGATGGGATACCTTTGTGGTACAAGGATTGTTGTGACTAAGAGGACCCAGGGTGAAGCTTACACTAGCAAAATTCATAAATGCCCCAATAATATAAGGGTTATATATATGCAAGAGATGAGGTGGAGGTGACAATGGCTTAATATGACACCATGAGGAATAGAGGAGTTAATGAGTAGAGGCAATTCTAGTATGTGGACCATTGAATAGTGGTCACATAGACCGAGTCAGAATAAACCAATGATATAAAAATAAACGAGTGGAGGAAATTCAAGGTGACATGTTGGTTATGGAAACGGATGGAGACAAATAGTTAGAACAAGGAGGAATCAAATAGTGGCAACAATGACAAGAATGTGAGAAAATAAATAGCAACTACTTGGTAGAGAAGGGGGATGTAAAACCATATCCTTGAATGGCTTCAGGCGCCTCCACTGCAATATCACTTCAATGGTCATTGATTGGCACAAATGGACATGACGAAAGGTTGATGGCTAGAAGAGTTTTGGGTACCCTTTCATGTTGGTAAAATTCACTACAGATTGGTTGGGTGCCCTTACACAAAGATTGGGTGCACTAAAAACCTTGACAACTCGCTCATTGATTGATGCACGAATTATCCAAGATCTTTTCATTGAAGTGAGTTATAAAGAATTGTATTAAATGAACATAAATTAAAGTGCACCATAAAGATGGAAAAGCTCAATAATGAAGAGACATAAGCATCAAATTTGAACACAAAAACTTGATAACAGAGTTCATCCCTGGTGGAATACATCTTCGGGTCCTACTCTCAAATGGGTAGGCCTCTTTATTAACTCAACAAAAGAATTTGGAAAAATACATAAGTATACCTCATTATCGAATTAAGCTATAGAAGCTTTGCTCAGATCAAAAAATAGACAACAACATTAAATTCATGGCATCAAATTACCCAAAAATGTTTGCCTCCATGTCTCAATCCAACTCTGGCACTCCCAGGCCCTTGATAAATCTCATCTCGATTTTTGTGCCTACACCCTGCAATTAATTCACTATTCTCTATCTTGAAAATCGTGCCCAGTCTTACCGTCAGGTGCCCTCCTCTGTCCATGGGTAAAGTTCAACATTTAAATTAAATGCTGGGAGGATTGACCAACGAAGCCCGTTAGCCTAATAATTGGCAGAGGCTATTGTAAGGCGTTTGGATAGGGGGAGGTCTCGGGGTCGAGCCTATGGGCCTCCCCTTTTGGAATTATAGTTAGAAATATATATATGAGTTTGGAACCTACACCAAGTTTGGAGTTGTTTGTTTATATTTGTTGGAATCAGAAGTTCGAACACCAGATTTGGCGAGCCTTTTTTTATTTTTGAAAATATGGTTTCGGGCCCTCATTGGGCATTTGCCCACTGCCACATGGAAGCCAACCATTGGCCCATACCATCCACTTGCACAATCACCTTGTCACATCACCTACCATGTCAGCCTTCCATGTCACCTACCACATCCCGTACAGTCTTCCACATGGCACTTCCTCATTGATCCACATGTTGACCCAAAAATCCCAAAAATGAGTGACATGTGGCAGCCTCTGGTGTTGCCACATCACCATGCTGATGTCAGCAGGATATACATCTCCATGTTCGTGTTCCACATATACTATATGGATGCTGAAATCATTCATACTGATGCTGACATCAACAATATAGATGTTGACTCATCCCTGCTAACTGGGCTAGGTTGACCAAAACTTTGACTGCGAATATATTTTGATCCGTAACTTTGTTTGATGAGTTGTTTATTCCGTTGGAAATATTACAACATGCTCTTCACGATGATGCCAATTTCACTAAGTTTTGAGGACTTATTTTTCCCCTTTCTCTATCTGCTGAGGCCATTCTGAGCTTCTTGAGTTGCTTCTGCGACTTTTGAGCTATCCTTAGTCTTCTCTGGATCCTTTTTGGATCACGCCTTCCCACTCATATATTTTTGGACCACCAAAATCTTTCATCAATCAACAAATAAGTGAGGGAAGAGTTCCCTCACCTTGTCCTTCTCAATCCACTTTTCCTTGCTTGGATGTGTGCCCTTTAAGCCTACTCGAAGATAATCAACATCACCCCTATGTGAAGTCCTCGTCCTTTTGTTTAGGATGATATCTTACTTTAAATCATCCAAGTACTGAGGAGAAAACTCATCAATAAAGGTATTGAAACTTCCTCACCCTGATCCATGATCATGGGAGGCTAAAAACGTTTCGAGTTCTCCACAGTTACAATTGAGTAGATCTGCATATAAGGTGGAAGATCTAGATGAAAAACATTGGTACCATTTTTCTCCAAATAGTGAAGGGTCCATAACGGATGGGCTTGAGTTTCTTGCCTTCACCCTTCAATATTTCCTTGCTGATGTGAAGCCATACCTAGTATCCAAATTGTAATTACTGATCAACCATGTGTTTGTCACGCCGGGGTTTATATTGTTCTTGAATTTTCTCCAACTGTTCAATGACTGCTTGATGTACCTGTTGGATCCTCTGGATGAACTTGCAGGATCTATCTTCATTTCTTTCTTCATTTGAATCAACATCTCTCCCATACATCAAGTCCAAAGGAACCTTAGGTAAATACCCAAAACATGTCTCAAAATAAAAACACTAAGTGGAGGAATGTAAGGCTCAGTTGTAAGCATGTTGTACATAGGGTTTCTATTCATCCCATAACTTGGGATGCTTGCTGCAGTAGCCTCGAAGAAAAAGTACCACTGTTCAGTTAACAACCTCTGTTTGTTCGTCAGTCTATGGATGGAAAGTGATGCTCCTCTTCAACTTGGTGTCCATCATTCTCCACAACCTTATCCAAAAATCCCCAAGGAATCGAGTATCTCAATTCGAGATAATGGATGTGGGTAACCCAAAGTGAACCCAAACATACTGAAAGAAGATATTAGCAGTCTACTCAACAATGATCTGCTTTTTACATGGCATTAAGATACACATCTTGATGAACCTATCCACTACAACATACACATAGTCATGACCCCTTTTCGACATTGGTAAACCCCCTACAAAATACATGGATATACTTTCCCATGGATGGGATGGAACATGAAGTGGTGAGTATAGACCCAAATTTCTATTAGTGGTCTTACAAGTAGAACAAATCACACACCCCTTTACATATTTAGTTACAATTTCTTTCATCTGAGGCCAGTAACAAAACCTTTGCAAATGAGCCATAGTTTTTCCTACCCCAAAATTCCCAGACACAAGAGAAGTGTGAGCTTCTCGTATTACATGGACTCATTCATTTGTAGGAATACATAACTTTCCAAGATGGTAGAGTAGTTTTCCCTGCAGGAAATAGTTCTTTACATGTGCACCATGTGTTAACTTCTCATATACTTCCTTAAAATCTTCATCAATCACATATTGTTCCACATAGCTATCATGAGATAAAGAAGCATTCTTCAAAAAAATAGAAGCAACAATAGGAGGTCTAGAAAGCATATCATCTACCTTGTTACTCATACCCTTTTTGTACTTGATTATCAAATGAAATTGTTGTAGGAAACCCATCCATATGTAATGTCGAGATTTTTACCATTTGGTTTGTGCTTGGAGATACTATAAGGGTTGATGATCTGTATGTATGATTGTTTCCTTCCCTAAAAAGTAGTGGTTCCATTTCTTTATGCTTTGAACTAATGCATACAACTCTTTATCATATGTAGGATAGTTAACAACAACTTGGTCAAAAGTTTCAGAGTGGTAACAAATAGGCTTACGATATTGCATCAATACTGCACCCACGGTGTATCAGTTGGTATATGTCTCGATCTCAAAGCGCTGTTGAAGATTTGACAGTGCTAATACTGGTGCAGTATTGATCTTTTCCTTCAAAGTGTCAAAATATTTTTGTTTCTTTCCTCCCCACTGAAAAGTGTTCTTCACACTGGTTAAGGCATGCAAAGGAGATGCTATAAAGGAGAAGTTTTAAATGAATCTCCTCCAATACTGTATTGCACCTAAGAAGCTCCGTATTTTGGTTACGCTTTTGGGTTCAGGAAAATTTGCAATCACATCAATCTTGGAAGGATCAATTTTCAATTTTCCTCCTCCTACAATATGACCTAAGTCCACAAGTGCAGTCTTACCAAATTCACATTTGGGAAATTTTACATACAAATTTTCCCTTTGCAAAGTATCCAATACTTGCTTTACATGCCTTACATGTTCATCCCAAGTCCCTCTAAATATAAGAATTTCGTCTAAATATACAATCACAAAATCATCTAGAAATGGCCCGAATACATCATTCATCACACACATGAAGTTTGTCAGAGCATTACAAAGCCCAAATGACATAACTACCCACTCAAACAATCCTTGTTTGGTTTTAAAGGCAGTCTTGCATGCATCCTGTTATGCAACCTTGATCTGATGATATCCACTGCGCAAATCCAACTTAGTGAAATAAACAACATTCTTTAACTGATCAAGTAAATCATCTATGCGAGGAAGAGGGTATCGATTTTTTACTGTGATTTTATTTAAGGATTGGTAATAGACACAAATTCGCCATGTGCCATATTTCTTTATCACCATAACGATCAGAGAACCACAAGGAGATGAGATGGGATTGATGACCCCTTGATACAATAAGCCTTGTACCTGCTTCTTGATCTCTGTCATCTCTACAAACAACATCTCGTACATGCCAACATTAGGAAGAGGAGAATCATGTTGAAGATGTATTTCATGTTGGATTTCCCTCTTAGGAGGTAATCCATCTGGTTCTTGGAAAATATCATCATACTTATTAACAATATCAATTAATTCTTTCTTATGAGAAGGATCACATCATTGGAAAGCGTCGGATGTTCCGACATCTTTCTCCCTTACGACCATGAGTACGTATCTCTTATTAGTGTTTATGAGTCTCTTCATTTGTCCTGCATTAACAAGTGTTGTGTTTACCCTCATGTTGTGGGCTCTAAAAATAGATTCCACTCCCCCCTTAGTAAGGTGATATTTGTTTTCATGACGAAAGAAGACTGATTTTCTATCATAAATATAAGGAATCCCCGACACTATGCCACATATATCAAGTGATACAACATCCAAATCCACTTCATCAATCAACTTTGAAGCAATGGAAAATCTGACGCTACATTGCATGGTGACATTAAGTTTTTCTTTATCACATACCCAACCAAGAGGATAGGGATTTGGATGTGGTTTAGTTTCAAGACCCATATTTTTTACAAGTGTTTCAGATATCAAGTTTACTTGGGAACTCAGATCAAGCAATGTATCTATCTTAATGTGTTTAGATACAACTCTTATATGAAATAATTCATTCCTCTTTATTTCATCATCATGAGATTCATTATTGGAATTTGAACTAGCATGAAGGGAATCTTTACCTTGTACTCCAATCACTGTGATATTTCCTTCATTTCCTGAATCAAAACCAAGATCTTGTTGTACTATAGCAACGATCTTTGTCTTCCCCTTTCCACCGAACTAATTCGGTCTCTTATCTAGATGTAGTTTCAAAAAATGTTCATCATTGTGACCACTTTTCTTGCAATGGGTGCAAGATGGTTTTCCTTCTTGTCTCTTTATAGTGGCAGTCTTTTTGTCCTTCCTTTTAAACTGCTTAAACTCGTTATGTGGGAGATTGGAAGGTTTCTTTGTGGGATCTTCTTGAACATGCTTTCCCCTGTTTTCAAGGTGAGTGGCTTGCACACAAATTTCGTCAAGACTAGTGGGGTTAAACAATAACAAAGTATGATGAATATAATTGTGAAGTGCACCGATATACTTCATTAAAGTTTCATAAGAATCCAAAGGAATGTTTAATGCAAGATCTTTCTTCCTAAATTATTCCGTGAAACTTTGTACAATTTGACCTTTACTTTGTCTTGAAATCTGTCATTCCATCATTGCTTTATGTAAATAACCCAATGGATAAAATTGCTTCCTTATTGTTGATTTAAATTCCGACCATGAGGAAAGAATATCACCACACTTACTTTTGTCCTGAAGTTTTCTCTCCCACCATACGAGAGTGGTGCCTTCCAACCGAAGAGAAGCCAATTGCACTTTAACTTCCTCTTCATCAATCTGTTGAACAAGGAAATATACTTCAGCCTATCGGAATAATTATCTAGATTTTTAGGATTAGCATCTCCATTAAACATAGGTAAAGCAAATTTTAAATCAAGCTTTAATAATGGTTTCTTAAAAGAATCTTCATGGTTAGAATGATGAGAATGATGAGAATTCTTAGAGGAAGAAGAGATAGAACTTGATGGTGAAGATGGAGGCTCATGAGGGTCTCCTCCAGCCCCTTGATTTACTGAAGCATTATCATCAGCTTGTGCTTCCTTTTTCTTCCCTTTCTTATTCATCCTCTTCTCGTAGTCTCCATAGATTCGCTCGACCATTTCTGACATGCAATAAAAGACCATATGGAAGTTTTTCTCCTGTTCATCACGTTTGTCCTCTTCTGCCATTTTCTTCCTTCAAGATGCATGACCAACTTTGGGATTCAAAATATTAAGAGTTCCTTGACCTTGCTTATGCTTGGCCGTAGTAATCATTCACATTCAACAATTCAAGTCAAATATGACTTCTCTGATGCTAACATTATCCGAGATATTTTCATCGAAGCGACTTAAATAATTGTATTAAATGAGCATAAATTAAAGTGCACCATAAAGAAGGAAAAGCTCAATAATGAAGAGACATAAACATCAAATTTGAACACAAAAACTTGATAACAGAGTTCATCCCTAGTGGAATACGTCTCCAGGTCCTGCTCTCAAATGGGTAGGCCTCTTTATTAACTCAACAAAAGAATTTGGCAAAATACATAAGTATACCTCATTTTGGAATTAAGCTGTAGAAGCTTTGCTTAGATAAAAAAACATACATCATCATTGAATTTGTGGCGTCAAATTACCCAAAAATGATTGTCTCCATGCCTCAATCCAACCTTATCACTCCCAGGCCCTTAAGAAATCTTGTCTCGGTTTTTGTGTCTACACCCTACAATTAATTCACTGTAATATGTCTCGAAAATCATGCCTAGTTGTATTGTTAAGCACCCTTCTCCGTTCGTGGGTAAACTTCAACATTTAAATTAAATGTTGGGCAGATTGACCAATGGATTCCATTGGCCTAATGATTGGCAAAGGCCATTGTAAGGATTTTGGATAGGGGGAGGTCTCAGGGTCGAGCTCCCAGGCCTCCACTTTTGGGCTTATAGTTATAACAATATATATGAGTTTGGAACTTCCGCCAAGTTTGGATTTGTTTGTTTAGATTTTTCGGAATAGAAATTTTGGCCACCAGATTTGGCGGGCCTTTTTTTATTTTTGAAAATTTGGTTTTGGGCCCTCATTGGGCATTTTCCCACTACCACGTGGAAACCCATGACTAGGCCATGTGGCATCCAACCATTGACCCACGCCATCCACTTGCACAGTCACCTTTCCACTCACCTGCCATGTCAGCCTGCCATGTCATCCTGCCACATCATCCTACCACGTCCCGTATGGTCTGCCATGTTGATGTACAGACTGCCACATGGAACTTCCTCATTGGTCCACACGCTGACCCGAAAATGTCGAAAATGAGTGACACGTGGAAACCTCTAGTGCTGCCACATCACAATGCTGATGTCAGCAGGACACATGTCTCCCTTTGCATGTGCCACATATACTGTACATATGTTGACGTTATCCGTATTGATGCTGATGTCATATGTACTGATGTTGACGTTAGCAGTATGGATGCTGATTCATTCTTGTTGACTGGGCTAGGTTGACCAAAACTTTGACCGTGAATAACTCCGTTTAACGAGCCATTTATGTTGTTGGAAAGCTTGTGACGCCCTCTACGCGATGATGCCAATTTCAATAAGTTTTTAGGACTTCGAATTTTTTCCCTTGCTCTGTCTGCTGAGGCCATTCTGAGCTTCTTGAGTTGCTTCTACGAATTTTGAGTTGTCCTTAGTCTTCTTTGGATCCTTTTTGGATTAATGAAGAGAAGCTTGATGAAGAGAAGTTGAAAAGGGAAGAAAAAGTAGGTTACAATAGATAATCTCATACATAGATATGCACTATGCATGATGAAGAAAGTGGCAAAGAAGAACTTAACTAGCTTATAGGTGATTGGTTGGGTGAATATTAGTTGGACACATGTTGACTAGGTGCACTTTCTGGGTGCTCCTTACTGAGCACATTGGTTAGGTGCCCTTGGACACACCTTGTCAATTGCACATTATAGGCACACTTGGATGCATGATAGTTGGACTTAGATGCAATTTTAGGCACACAATTAGATGTTGTGAGCATGTGGTACATGGGGCATGTCACCATGGGACATGGAAGTCAGACGTCAAAAAGTCATGAGGGGCACAGTTGAGTTGGACAATTGGTCACTTGGGTCCACTTGGAGTTGAAGAGGCTTTCAATGTGCCTAAGAAGAAGACAAAGTGAAAGACAAGTCTACTATAAAAGGAGAACACATAAAAAGTGTTAAGGAATTCAAGAAGAGTGATTCACACAAGAGTGAAAAGTGTTATGCATTTGTGCTAAGTTTAGGGTTGGAATAGTTGGATGAACTTGGCACTGGTTGAGTGAATAAAAGAAGAATATAGGAATTGCAGGAGGCAGGCCTATAGTTTCTTCAGGGGTTGGATTGAAAATTATTGTAGGTAGTTGTGCCTTGTGTAATTATAGTATGTAAAAGCGCTGCAAGTGATTGGTATAGATCCTTTATTATACATTGTAAGATTCTTCACATAAATAAAGTAAGGTGTTATTTGTCACTTGTACATGTGCATCATGGTTGCTTTACTTGGATGAATGTTATGTTCCTTGCTTTGCTTTGTGTTGGCTAAGTATAAGTATTGTTAGGATGTTTTAAATGCCAAAGTTGGATGTTTTCCAGATGTTGAATGAACTTGGTTGAGTAGGAATAAGTTGCATTTAAAAGATTGTAGCTTAAGGCGAAGTTATGGGTAGAACTTAAGTGAAAAGGTGTAGTCTAGTTGTAGTAGTCTCAATTTTTCCAAGCCCTTGCGGCTGAGGCAAGGCATTTCCACACAACCTCAAGTATCAAAACAAACTCGGGGCAACCCCAAGTTTTCAAAGAAAATTCGAGAACACTATGGGTCCATGATAGGGTCTCTCTCTTGAGAAACAAATAGGGCCACATTGGCCAATAGAATAAGAGGGTAGCCAATGAAAGTATAGATCAAGCTATGGAATGAAATGACAACATTTAGATAAAGAATCATGGCATATTTTATGTAAACATATGTGTATTTTAATATCAATGACATGAGTAGATTATTGTTTTCTATGTGAGTACATGAACATGAATGACCCTTTGTTAATAGAGTCATGAGAGTATGCTTGGATATCAAAATTTGTGAGTGAGGGTAGGAGAGAAAGTATGAGTTTGTGATTTTTACTTGTACAAGTACGCATAGAGGAGATGTCAATGAAGGTGTAATCATGAAGATAAGATGAAGGAATGATTGAGCCTTCGTTAAAGAACATTGATTTGGTGTCCAGGTCCATCATGGAAGTGGTGTGCTTTGAGAAACCTTTGTGGCTACATTATTAGGAATAAGAGTTGGTAACAAATATAGGACAAGAAAGATGAGGAACTATGAAGAAAGAAGACAATATTGTTGAGATAGAAGAAGTAAGAACAAAGAGAACGTGAAAGTGTTGAGAGAAAAGAAGGGACATCGTTGAAACAAATAAAGAAATAAATTTGTGCGTGTGAAGATAACTTTAATAAGAGGAGATTGTTGGGTAGAATTGTTGGAGAATAAGAGATAATACAATTATAATGGATATTTATCGTGTAGAAATATGAGAAGAGTTTACAAAGAAAGAAGAGACATAAAGACCATTGTTGCATGGAATATTAGCCACTTGAGCTGAGAGAGAAGGGGGATATGTAGAGTTGTGAGAAAATACAACTCCAACAAGGGAGTGTTGTGAAGGGTGACAACTTCGATAAAGAGATACCATGGGAAAAAGTTGTGATGGTCACTTTAGAAAATAGTAATGTACTGGGTAGATGTGGTGACTATGATGAACACCACAAGAGAAAGAGTAGTTGAAATGTCTTGTATTTTGGTCACATGTGTGAGATGTAACTTGTATGATGGCATTGTGATTGTCATCTAGTGGCCATTTGAGTGCAAAGAGTTACACTATCCACTTGAGGTAAGAAAGTGAGAGGATGAATTATCCAGGTGTTTGTCGTGGAGCCTGATTATATTAATGATTCAGAAGTCTTGTTTCAACCGCATTTGGACCCCATTGCCTGACCCGAGGGGTGTGGTGGGGCTTTCCCTCCCACTTCTCTCACCAGGGGGTCCAATGGGGAAATTTTGGGAAAAAATTCCTTGTAAAACATTGTAATTTCGTATTTAATCTGGATCATTCATTGTAAGGTTGCAGATCTGACAATAGAAGTTATGTTAGAAATTTTTTCCCTAGAAGAAAACCCTCTTTTATTTATGAGGGAGTTTTATTACGACTGTGTGAGTGAGTGGATATTGTATTTTGAGAGAGGATATTGTAAGAGAAAGAAGAGGAAGTTACAACATGTATGTTGTAGGTTGTATCCCTTCATTTTCTGGATAATAATAAAGGAAGGACCTAACAATTTCTCTGGTGGATGTAGCCCACACTAGGTGAACCAAGTATATATGTGTCTCTATTGTATTTTGTATCTTCTATGTTTTATTTCTACATTTTTTTTATTTTATTGCTTTGCGATCCTGTTTTTCTAACAATTGGTATTAGAGCGAAAGGTTTCTCGTAGGAAAAGAGGGTTCCTAGTTTGAGTGTGAGCAACGGAAGAAGATGGAAAGTTTAAGGTTGATAAATTCAACGAGAAAAAATATCAGTTATGGAAGATGTAGATGGAAGATTATTTATATCAGAAGGATCTTTACCTATCGTTGGGTGAAAAAGAGAAGAAGTTGGTGAGTATGAAGGATGAAGAATGGGATATTCTTGACAGAAAGGCACTAGGAATGATACGGTTGTGCTTGGCAGCATCAATGGATTTAAATATTTTGAAAGAAAAGAAAACAGAGGATTTGATGAACGTATTGGATAAACTATATGTAAAAACCTCGCCTTCCAACAAGGTGTTTCTAATGAAGTGATTATTTAATATGAAGATGTCAGAAGATGGGTCTATTTCCGATCATTTAAATGAATTCAATACAACACTATTCAACTAAGTTATGTAAAAGTGGAATTTGATGATGAGGTTAGGGCTCTTCTAATCTTGTGCTCATTTCCAGAAAGCTGGAATGGCTTGCTCATGGCTATAAGTAACTCAGTCTCTGTTTCAAACACTTTGAAATTTGATGATGGTGTTGGTATTATCCTTAGAGAGGAAATGTGACGGAAAAGTAGAGGTGAGACATCAGGTAATGCATTGACCATGGAGAATAGGAGAAGACAATGAAAAATAGGAAAGATTCCAAGAAACCATGGATCCAAATCCAAACTAGGAAAGATAGAGTGTTGGAATTGTGGGAATAAATGACACCTGAAGAAAGACTACAGAGCTCCAAAGAAACAACGAGATGGACAACATGAGAAAAATCAGGAAGCAAATTTAGTAGGTGATGTGTTACAAGATGCATTGATTATTTTTTTACATAATATTACTGATTCTTAGGTAGTATATTCAAGGGCTTCATTTCATGCCACACCCCATAGGAAATATTTTCAAAATTATGTTCAAGGAGATTTTGGACAGGTTTATTTAGGTGATGATGAGCCATGTCAAATTGTTGGAATGGGTAAGGTACAAATAAATAAAAAGAATGTAAAGCAATGGTTACTGAAAGAGGTGAGACATATACCGGATCTGAGAAGAAATCTAATTTCAATAGGACAATTGGAAAGTGAAGGCTATATATCTACATTTACAAAAAAAGTGTGGAAGGCCAATAAAGGATCTCTCGTAATGGAAAAAGGAGAGAAGGTAGGTACATTGTATTTATGTACTGGTAATGTTGACTCTTCAATCTCTTTAACTTCTATAGGTGTGGATACAACACTATGATATCATAGGATTGGAAACATAAGTGAGAAGGGGATACATATACTTCACAAAAGGAATTTGTTGCCAGATCTTAAACAAGTTGATTTGGATTTCTGTGAGCACTGTATTTATGGAAAAAAGAAGAGAGTCACATTTCTTAGAGTCAAGAAGGAAAAGAAGAGTGAAAAGTTAAAGCTTGTGCATACAGATGTATGGGGACCAACTCAAGTATCATTTCTTGGTGGCTCTCGTTATTATGTTACTTTTATTGATGATGCAACTAGAAAAACTTGGGTTTATTGCATTCGAAAAAAATACGATGTTTTTGAAAGTTTTAAGAAATGGAAAGCTTTGGTTGAGAATGAGAAAGAAAAAAGGTTGAAGTGTCTCAGATTATACAATGGAGGTGAATACTGCAACAAGTAGTTTGATAATTATTGTTCATACCATGGGATTCATAGTGAGAAGACAATTCCAGGAACACCACAAGAAAATGGTGTGTTAGAAAGGATAAACGAGACAATCATGAAATGTGGAAGGAATATGAAATTGCATGTTGGGTTGCCCTTACATTTTTGGGTAGATTTTGTAGATATTGTTGTTTACTTAATAAACAGAGGGCCTTCAAGTTCCTTGGATGTTGGCATTCTAGAGGAGGCATGGAAAGGTAAAAGGGTAAACTACTCATTTTTTAAGACTTTCGGTTGCAAAGCATTTATCCACATTGATAAAGAAATTAGAACAAAGCTTGAGGCAAAATCCAAGAAGTGTACCTTTATTGGATACAATGTTAATGATTTTGGTTATTGCTTATGGGATTATGAAAATAATAAAATCATTAGGAGTAGAGATGTGGTATTCAATGAAAAGATCATGTACAAATATAAGTTGCAGGGAAAGAAACAAGAAAAGGAAAACACATAATACATAGTGCTTGATGAAATAAAAGAAAGGGAAATTCCAAAGGTACCGAAAAATCAAAATGTAGAACAACATGAGCAGTAGGTACCTCAAACTCCCACAAGTGTTGTTAGAATGTCTACCAGGTTAAGTAGACCCCCTAAATGATACTCTATTTCATTGTATTATTTATTATTGACAGATTCTAGTGAACCATAAAGTTATGAAGAGGCAATGCAGGTAGACACAAAAAATAAGTGGGAGATAGTCATGAAAGAGGAAATGGATTCCTTGGTAAACAAATAGACATGGGATTTGATTCAGTTTCCTGCAGGAAAACAAACATTGCAGAATAAATGGGTTTACAAGTTGAAGGAAGAAGATGGAGGAAAAATCCGATACAAGGCTAGACTTGTTGTAAAGAGGTTTGCACAAAAGAAAGGTATATATTTTGATGAAACATTTTCTCATGTTGTTAAAACGACTTCAATTAGGACTATTTTAAGTCTTGTGGTAGTAGAAGATTTGCATCTTGAACAATTAGATGTAAAAACAAATTTTCTCCATGGGGATTTGGAGGAAGAGATTTACATGCAAAAACCACATGGATATGAGGTTAAAGGAAAGGTGAATTTGGTATGTAGGTTGAAGAAGATATTGTATGGCCTAAAGCAAGCTTCAAGGCAGTGGTATTTGAAGTTTAACAGGTTTATGACAGAACAAGGTTATAGTAGATGCCATTCTCATCACTGTGTTTATTTTAAGAGGCTAGAAAATGGAAGCTATATTATCTTGCTATTGTATATAGATGACATGCTTGTTGTAGGGTATAACATGTAGGATATAAATGTGTTAATTGTTTTTTAGCTAATTCATTTGCGATGAAGGATTTGGGAGCTGGAAAGAAAATCCTTAGTATGAGAATAACAAGAGACATGAAAAATCACAAATTGACATTGTCTCAGGGTGAGTACATAGAAAATTTGTTGGAGAGGTTTATAATGCAGAATGCAAAACCAGTTTGTACACCTTTGGTCAACCATTTAAAATTAACTAACCGAATGTGTCTCAAGACATGGGAGTAGATAAAATACATGTCAAGGGTCCCTTATTCATCAACAATTGACAACTTGATATATGTTATGGTGTGCACAAGGCCAGATATTGCACATGCAATGGGAGTTGTGAGTAGGTATATGAACAATCCAAGTAAATAACATTGAGAGGAAGTAAAGTGGATACTCGGGTATTTGAGAGGTATTTCTACTCATGCGTTATGTTTTGGACGTTCATACCTTATTCTACAGGGATATGTTGATTCATATATGGAGGCGATAACAATAGCAAGAGGAGCACCACATGGTATGTTTTTACTATAGGTGGAACAACAATAAATTGGATTTCAAATTTGCAAAAGGTTGTTCCACTTTCAACAACGGAAGCAAAGTATGTTGTTGCTACATCGGCTAGTAAATATATTATTTGGTTATACATGTTTATGGAGGAATTGGGAAAGAAGCATGATAATATCACGTTGTACTGTGACAACTAGAGTTCCATTCATCTTGCAAAGAAATTAGCCTTCTGTTCCAAGACTAAGCATATACAACTCAAGTACCATTTTATACGATCCATTTTGGAAGATGGATAATTGAAGTTGGAAAAGATACATACTAGCCAGAATCTTGCAGACATGTTAACAAAGGTAGTAATAAGAGATAAACTAAGTTTCTTATTATCTTCAGTTGGCCTTCAATCATGAAGGTGAAGATGGAAAATTTTCCAGGTCCAAGGTGGATCATAGTCTAGCACATACAACAACAATGGAGTTGTTGTGATTAGTCTCCAAGTGGTAGATTGTTGGTTGTGGAGCTTGATTATCTTCATGATTCAAAAGTCTTGTTTCAATCACGTTTTGACCCCATTACATGATGGGGGGATGTGGTGGGGCTTGCGCCTCCACTTCGCTTGCCAGGGTGGTCCAGTGGAGGGGGATTCGGGGGCAACAACCCTGAAGAAAAAATTTGGGAAAAATTTCTTTGTAAAATATTTTAATTTCGTAGTCAATCTGGACCGTTCATAATAAGGTCACATATATGACAATAGAAGTTATGGTAGGTATTTTTTCCCCAGAAGGAAACCCTCTTTTATGTACGAGGGAATTGTATTGCGTTGTTTGAGCGAGTGAAAATGGTATTCTGAGAGAGGAGACTGTGAGACAAAGAAGAGGAAGTTACAATGGGTATGTTGTAGGTTGTATCCCTTCATTTGCTGAATAATAATAAATAAATGACTTGGCAATTTCTCTAGTGGACATAGCCCACACTGGGTGAACGATGTATATCTGTGCCTCTATTGTATTGTGTATCTTCTATGTTTTATTTCCACATTTATTTTAATTTTTTTCTCCACAATCCTTTTTTTCTAACACCAAGTGGACATTGGTGGCCACTCACCTATTCCACTAGCTCAAAATACAATTTTCTATGGTTTTTTCGGGTCCTGAACTTTCGGGGCCATTTTGAAGCCCTAAACATTTTTTGGCCCGTAAGTGCCCAATAAAAACTTGAAGGCATGTACTAGGCCATTAGAAATGTGTACTCCTTGGCTAGACCTTTCTGATAGGCTATCGAGTGCCCCAAATAGAGATCGTATGCAAAAATAATACCCTCGGGAAGTTGACGTATCAACTAACCACATCAAGGCCCACAAACCTTTTGGAATTTCATCTTTTGGGGTTAGGAATTTTAATGTTTAAGGTTTTCTCATTGATGCTTTATGTTAAAAGGCATGTTCGGCCTCATTGTAATCAACTTCTTGCGAATGTGCATAGCCATTACATCTCTTCTTAGAGATAAGCTACCACTATTCTAGCGATTTCATTTCACTTTGCATTCTTACGATTCTTGCATATTTCGTTCATTAATAGAAATTGAGTATTATTGTATCTCTTTGTTTTTGTCATATTTCTGTGTTTTATTTTGTCCCCTCATAAATCCGAAACTGAGAGAATATGGATGTTGTAGAAGAGAGCAACATATATTGCAAAGGAGGATGTAACGATGATAAAGGATGTGGAATATTAGTGAAATGATCAAAGCATGTGTAGCACATGGGCATGCTCATTTTTTAAGGGAGTTTGATGTAGGAGCATTTCTAAGAG
>ML824242.1:48447-64849 GCA_009831015.1 Picea engelmannii | reverse complement strand
CCTTGTAGCATCAATATAGTCATCTAGACTATTTCATGACTAGATCATGAGAATCACCATCATCATCAGATGCATCATCTCTTGAAACCATACTTCATCTGAGTAATTAGACATGATGCTGGATAAGTCACTCACACCATAGAGTGATATAAGAGCCACTCTTATAATCTAGAGGAGTAAATGCTCTGAACCAATTTTCGTCTGGAAAATCTCTGTTCATCATTCGTCTGGATGGTGATTATTTTCAATAAACTATTGATAGTCTTCAAGGCAGTTAGAACAAATATAGAACACAACTGTGTCTATCCATAGTAGTACATAACTACAATCCATTGGTTTACTACCACACCAAGTAACACACAAGTACTTGATCAACAACGTATGGTTGCGAACAATGGAACATATCCACCACAATAGTCCTCATCTACTATCATACAGTCTTCATAACAAACATCTGATAGCAACCTGCATAGAAACAATGTTATGATATAAACTGATTTGTCTGGGCCAATCTTTCACTCACATCTGTGAGCTCTGAAAGAATATCTGCCTCAAAATAGTGGAACATATCCACCACAGTAGTATATCTCTACTATCTGGAGACAAGTAGTCTCCATAACAATCATATGATGCCATCCTGCACACAAAATATTGTTAAAAATAAACTGAATCACCTGGGCCAATATTTCACTCACGTTTGTGAGATTTGAAAGAATATTTTCCCTCATCAACAATGGGCTATATTCCCTATTCTTCTCAAACAAGGAAGAGGATTGTTTCTGATTTTTTAGCCTGGACCATTCCTCACCCTAGGTCGTTCTTCCTACACTAATCAAAGTTCACCCTGGACAAAATGTATAAACCCTAAGGAATGTCTGAGTTTGGACCATTCCTCACCCTGTGCCATTCCTCCTACACTAATCAAAGTGAACCCTGGAGAGAATGTATAAACCCTAAGGAATGTTTGTCCTGGACCATTCCCCACCTTGGGCCATTCCTCCTACACTAATCAAAGTGCACCCTGGAGAGAATGTGAAAACCCTAAGGAATGTCTGTCCCTGATTGCTGAGCCTGGACCATTCTCCACCCCGGGCCATTCCTCCTACACTAATCAAAGTGCTCCATGGAGAGAATGTATAACCCTAAGGAATGACTATCCAGACCATTTCCTCTATTAACCACAAGAGGAAAAGACTGTCATGAATCAACCTCCAAAACAGACCATTCCTCATGTTAACCACAATGAGAAATCGTTGTCTGGCGAGGCGGGCCAGTCTTCTTGAGTAACCCTCAAGAAGAGAGACTTCCCTAGACCACTCCCCATGCTAACCACAATGGGAATTCATTGTCTATGATACATCAACAATCAGACTACTTTCCATGTTAACCATAATGGAAAGTGATTGTTCGTTAGAAGTCTCAATCCACTTTTCGAACAAGAAAGCATTTGTCCAAGATGGACTATTTTTCAATCTTTAAAGATGAATGTCTTCAATAATGTTTTCAGTGCTCCCTCCTAACTTGGAGAGTCATTTCTTCCTTTCCCAATAAGAAGGAAGTTGTTTCCATGAGCTCTGGCTTGAGTATGCAAACTCTTTCATCTTGGATAGAAGCTTTACCAAAATGTCTTCTTATTTGCTCATCTGTGGAGATATGTATTGGAGAATCATTTTCTCTTTTCTAGACTTTATCATAGATAATGTAATGCTTGATTTCAAATGTACTTTATTCTGGAACAATGTGAAGGCTTCATGTAGATCTAAACAATAGAGTATATCATAGTTGGAAAACTGGAACATATCCATGTGGCACTTCTTCTGTCATCATGAGATCTGATCTACTGAGTAGTCATATTGACGTTATAGGAAATCTTCACCATGCTTCTGCTGTGCACTGGAGGTTCTCCACCAAGTTATCTTCTTCTATTTGCGTACATGAGTCTCTTTCTGGTATGTCTCAAGGTCTTGAGATTTCTCTTTATACGCTCTTTATTCAATTTCTCTGGAGAACATTCTTTGTATTCATTTGATGTAGAACTCCAACTCGTGTATGTTGCGGATGATATAATGAATTATGTAGAGATAAGTCTGGTTTACTGGAACAAGTAATCATCATAGTCTTATCCCTCCATTTGGGAGAACCTCTAGTTCTAGGTCTCGCAATGATTTTATTCAAAAGTCTTCCATACACTGTTCTTCATCATGACTTTCAGTTCCTCTGCTTGATTGTTTTTATTGAGTTCATATCAGGTTGGTAATCTTTTGATTCTTAATATTATGACTGGTTGTTCTGGCTTTTCTTTCTTTCTTGGAATCTTCATGTTCTTTTTCATGTTTTTCTTTAGTTCTTGGGTCCATGGAGTTTCTTATAGATTCCATGCCCTGGAGATTCCACTTCTTCCTTTCATCATAGGATCACAGATCTGGATGGACAACCATGAATACTTTAAGGGTTCTCTTCGAAGAAGTCTTCTTTTGTTGTTGAACACGTACTGTCCTTCATGGCTGGTACCATGGATATATATATTTCATTATCTTCAATGGATCATAGGATTAGCTCCCTCCTAATCCTTGCTTATTGTAAGAGTGCATATAATCGGCTCCCTCCGTCTAACAGAGTCCATGCTTCCATCTATCTTATGCAATGTATAATAGAGACCACGCTTCCATCTGCATCCTTATTGTTTTCTGCAATGTATTATTGGCTCTCTTGCTTCTGTCTTGTTGTCTTCTACAAAGTGTCATAAGTCCTTTTCCAATTTCCTCTGATTGCTTGCTTCTTCTAACTCTCTTCATGATTGATTCCACATGATTTGTATCTTATATTTTCATGTGTATTATCTAATGATATCTCTTTTTCATCTTTTCATAGGTATAGTTCTTCTTGGAACACATTATCTTCCAAGAGATAGATATACAAGATATGTACAGAGACGATGCAAACAAGAAATAAGAAGGGTGTTGTTACCTTTTAGAAGAAGAAGTCTCTTCCATCCTGCTTAGTCTTCTTTATAGGTTTCTTTTCTTTGACAATCGATGCTTCGTGTTTCTCTTTCCTTTTCTTTAGCTCGAGACACTGATTCTTGTAGTGACTGTACTTTTGATAGTTGAAGCATTGTACTTTTGAAATGTCTTTCTCTTGATTTGGCTTCCTCCTTGAACCAAACTTCATTTTGTTCCTGAAGTTCTTGAATCTTGCTGTGAAGGCTTGATCATTGTACTTATTTTGGGGTTTCTCTTTTGCATTTATCCTTGATTCTTCTTGAGCATAGCAAGTCCAAAGTTCTTCAAATGTCGGGTACTCCTTCCTTATGTTCATGCTTGCGGCAAATGCATCCCATGTCTTGGGAAGACCATTGAGTATTATGTTCACCAATTCCTTCTCTGAAGTGATCTCTTCAATATCTTGTAGTTGATCTCTTAACTGGGATATCCTTACAAAGTATGATGTTATGATGTCATCATCATTCATCTTCATGTCACAGAGCTCATTCATTAGACTCATAACTTGTCCAATGTTTCTTACTGAGAAGAGATTTGTTAGGGCATCGTACATCTTCTTTGATGAGTTAAGATGAGAGATGTAGGGTATCAAGTGGTCTTTTATGGAATTCACTATGATACTCATGGCATTGATGTCAACATCTTTGAACTTCTCCATAGCTGCAACGTTCTGCAGTTCCTTCTCTTCTCCTTCTTCAAACTCTGGCTTCATGATCTTTCCTTTCACGATATCCAATACTTTATTCTTGGCGAGGATGAGGTCAATCCTTGTCTTCTACGATCTAAATTTAGAGGCTCCATCACTGCTTGACTTGGTCAAACCCTAGATTTGACCAAAAATTCAAACTTCATGTCTTGTCTTGCTGAGAGTATCAGGAGATGCACTAGGCTAGAGTGCATTGATCTAACCAAAGATTAGGTCAATTCATTTACTTAAGGTGCCTCAACAAGAGGTTTAGGGTTTCTGCAACTGCTCCTGCTAGTAACCCTAGCGACAGTGTCTTGGAAACTGCTCCTGCTAGTAACCCTAGCGGCAGTTCCTCAACGAGCTCAATATCTAGCAGCTATGTTTCCTTCCAGCGTTTTAGGCTGAATGAAGGAGGTGTGGGCCCATAACCTGTTAGAATATAGAAGATGTTGTGCTCATTTTTCCATTGACGATACCCTCATCACCCAACCATAGGCCGAAGCCACCCTCCGAGCACCTTAACCTTGACTAAGAATTACTCTGGAAGCAAACCCTAGGCTAGATAGCCAAACAAGGTGTAGCACATATTCCTCCAAGGATAGCACACCAAAAATAGCTGATCAGATAGTCCAAACCCTAGCCAAGAGATAGTCTAAGACAACACTGAAACTGCTAGCTGCAGTAGCTGCACCTGCAGCTCTCCTCCACACGTGCACACCAAACTGGGAATTGCAGTGTGCACCACTTGCTATCTGCAATTCTGAGATGCTGTCAAATGATAACTGGCACCCTGTATTTATACTGGTTTTTCCAGATTTGTTGGGGCCGACTTCTCCTTCTGGATATGTGTCTTTTCAGTATATTATTATTATTTTTGGCTAACTTCTTCTCTTGGAGGCTAATAACCTAATATAAATTATCTTCTTGATCCGACAAGACTTATAGGGTTATTAGCCAACTCATTAGGGTTTTATCTTACTTTCCAGAGTCTTCTATTCTCGTCAGGTTCACATGTGGAGGTAAATACCTCCCGCAGCTACCATAATATTAACACTAAGAACCCTGATAGGTTTACATTCCCACATATTACACCTCTGCAATATTGTCTCGACATATTTCCTCTGATTTAACCAGAGTTTCATGTTTTCTTGATCTCTTTTAATTTTGCATGCCCAAAATGAAATTTGCAGCACCAAGATCCTTCATGTCAAATTTAGAGGACACCTGAGTTTTCACATCCTAGATAATCTCTTTGTTGTTTCTTATCAACAACATATCATCCACATACAAGACCAAATAAATAAGATGATCACCAATTAATTTGAAATACACACAATGATAAAATTTTCTCCTTGTGAAGCCAAGTCCCAACATATAAGTATCAAATTTTTATCTTGCATGCCAACTCTTTCTTTCACTTTATAGAAAATCCTTCTGGCTGTTTCATGTAGATTTATTCATCTAGATCCCCATGTAGGAATGTTGTCTTCAAATAAATTTTTTATACTTCAAAATAGAAATCAACAACAACAGATAAAATAAATCTAATAGGGGTTAGTGTGGCATCAAGAGAAAACATTTCACCAAATTCAATTCCCTCTACCTAGGAATAACCTTTTACTACTAACCTAGCTTTGTATTTCCCCACTTTACCTTCTGTTAGCGCCACCATTTTTCTTTCCATTTAGATTTGATTTAAAGTAATGTTGTGACCCATGCGTCTGAACATGTGAAGTCAGATATGTAACACCGTGAGTTTGACGTCACAAAGTGGTCGGTTGGCCCTTGGAAACGGGAAGGGATGTCAGATTCGAAACTTGTGTAAGAGGTACGAGTATGTCTTTTCCAAGAAATCCGAGTCCTGTTAAGAAACTAGTCTCTACGTGCCCCAGGTCGAGTCAAGTGGTTAATAGAGGTCACGTCAGCAAGTACAAAAATTATTAATCAGTTCATCATGAAGGCCGAGGGAATGAAAAATCACAGGGTTCGTATCATGCATGCCCAACAAGCCTTATCACATGTATCCTACACATGGGGATTTTCCATGGAAAATCTGCAACTCAATTTGGAACATCTCGTCGCCATGAATTCGCTATCCTCTAGCATGATTTCCTCTCCTGTTCGATTCGTTATAAATCTCAGGCGCTCAACATTCTCTCCAGTCGCAGGACCAACCCTAAACTCTATTTGCAATTTCCCTCGCCAGTCCAACTTGTTCAGAACCTTCCTCTTGTGCATTTGTTGGATACATTGTGCACTGAGTTCACCTTGGTCATGCCATGATGACCTCTCAAAGTGCAAGGAAAGGCACATAGATCAAAAGAACTGCAAGATTTGAGCCCCAAAAGGACTGGGATTCATTTTCACCTGTGACAGGCATTCCCAAAGACGTGAAAGGAATTATTCTTTTACCTACTGAGAAAACCATATCAAATCACGGAAAGTCTGAAGTAGAGAGATTCACACAGGAAGGGGAGATAGTAAGAGACCCCTATCCCTAACAACAAATGCCTCGGAGGATGGGCAGGCCGAGAAAGAAGTAGGAAATCATGGGCGCTCAAATTGCAGAAGAACCACACGTCAGATCAATAGTTGAAGAACTACTCAGATGCGCCATTCGGTTAGAACCCGTTGGGGGATCAAGCCGCAAAGACAGGAGCATAACAAGGAGAGCGGATATTGCAGGATAAAATGAGCAAGTGCCATCTCAACAACTGAAGCAAGCAAATATGAATATTGCTGAACTCTATTAGGAAAACATGGAATTAAGGTGACAACTAGCGACAAAGACCACGAAAGCGTCAGCGGCACACAGTCGCGAAGGGAACGTGGTATGGCTGAAAAGGCAACTCAGAGAGGTGTAGAACAATATTGTATAACCACAAGAGGAACAAAGGGTAGCGTAAGAAAGGCATACAGAGCACCCCGGAGCATGCGAAGCAACCGAGAACAAGGCATGCGTGGCTCTCGCTAATGCGCAGGAAAAGCAAGTTTAGCTGGCGCCCATTTCTGCACCCGCAAAGAATAAGACAAATCTTGGCAGTTTGGAATGATATGTTTCTCTAAAGTACACTACCATTTTGATAACAACCACGATGATATAACAACTTCTTACTGTGCGCAACTCTCCCTCAAATGATCACACCACATAAACTGAAGCCCTTATTACAGACTGCAAGCTCATGATAGACACATGTTCGTCGAGGCACCTAATCAAAGGGACACTCTGACACATCTTCTCTCCATATCAAATCCTGACTGATGATCAGATTCTCGTGTTGAAATTACGAACAGTCATAAGTGAACATGTGTGATTATTGTCTATTTTTGGAAATCACCATGTGAAGAGTCTTCAACGCATGTTGCTCAATTTTCCTAGTTTTAAGGGTTATCAGTTAGGAAGCAGGGTAGCCCAAGAAGCAACCTCATTTATATATTTCATCTGTTCAATGTAAGCCGGGTTGGTTGGAAAATTTGGTAGACAATAGCTATTGTATGTAATCTGAAGTTTTGACCAGAATTTAATGCAAAGGTCCTGTGACTTGATGAAAAGATTCTAGTTGTAACAGTTGTATGTATTGTGATTCTTGCTTTGCATATGTGCTTTCCTGTTATCTTTATTTCATATATCTTTCTTTCTATTTTGGAATGAATTATTGAACCTGTGGATTCGTTGTACAACGCCCCTTGTTCGCGCCACTTAGACAAAACGTTTTCCTCTAAAAGCTAACTCTGAATTCATCCACAACGATGCTCCTGAGTTACTTCCTGTGATTTCTCCCACCACACATTACGGTTTTACACTGAAGATTGTTTCTCACCTATACTTATCCTCTCAAGTCCGGTCACTGAGTCATTTGTCTCTGGCATTTCCTCAAATCGACTCCATATCTAAAGTCTTACTTTCTTGTGCAAATATAACCAGGACCCATTATATCAAAGGTGTTTAAATCTAGCCATTGCTTTCAAAGCCACATCCTGCACGGAGACCACGCCTTCTGAGAGAGCCCTCTCTAGATCCGAAAGGCTAGTTTCAGGTCTCAAATTTGGTTGAAAAAGTTACCTTCGTCGTCTGTTTATCAACCGAACAGATTTACAGAGTGCTAACATACTGGCGCCATTGTTGGGGAACGAAATTGAATAGATTTTCCCTGGGAGAATGACAACGTTGCAGTTTGACCCCTGAGGGTAACAGAGGGACAAACATCCATACTGGCTGAAATATTTACCCTGACGAATCCATTCCGATCAGACCAGTAGCTCCAAGTAGCATGGTTTAGGAAAGATGGCTCCAAAGACGATTTACAACAGAGCGAATCCTAACCCAAACCCCTCGGAGCCTGTGTATGACACTGAGAAGATTCTGCACAAGGCTAGAGAGAAAGCACCAAACCCATTCTACTACCTAGACATAAGTCTATCCTTGCCCAAAGACGGCACGCAGAGCACTGACGACCTTGAGTTTGACGCATTCTTTAAGCAAACTCTGTTCCGGTCGAAGTCAGAAACTAGTTTGGACGAGACTGTTTTCGACACAAAAAAATTCCAAGCCCTAGTATCAAATAATATCCATCAGAATCTGAATCCTCCTAGGGCTATGGTCACCAGATTCTCTCCCCTCATCCTGCATGCCCAATTGCATGACTTGCCTTAAAATTATAGCCAGAGGATCAATCTCTACGATGCTTGGGGAAATGTTTCCGCTCAGAGGCGCCTGGATTGGATTAATGATTTCATCGGCCTGGAGGAGGTGGAATACGCAGATGAAAAAATGAGGTTGTTCACGCAAAGATTCTTGGGAGATGTAAGAAAATGGTTCAAATCCCTCCCACCTGTGAGCATTTGGGACTTTGCCGCATTTGAGACATCTTTTCTAGATAAATGGGGAGACAAGAAAAAACCTTTGCAGCTACTGACACAATACAATAACATGAAGAAAGCACCGAAAGAGACGGTGCACAAATTTTCTGCTCGCTTTTTGAAGGTGTACAACTCTATCCCTGCAGAATTCAAGCCGCCCCCCAGCACTGTGCAGTTGCGGTACGCTGATTCCTTCGAAAATGATTTCGCCCTATTATTAAGAGAAAGAATATCAACGAATCTAGATGTTATAATGAGCAATGTTGTCGAAGTCGAAGTAAACATGATGGCGTCGGGAAAAATAAAACCAAGGTTCAAATGAGGTGACAAGAGACCCCAGGGAGATGCATGGCCATTGACGTTGCGGTCCTCAGACGATAAATTCGACATGATGATGAAGACCATGGAGAAGTTGATGGAGAGAATGTCCATGGGAAACATACCTGTTGCCCGAGAACTGAACGAACCACCTCTCAGAAATCATAACCTCAGAAGAGGTCAAATCCCTCAGATCAGACATAGGGAACAAAAAGAGCAAAGGGATCAAGGTGACCAACAAACAAGACCTCCTTTCCAAAAAAAATACGCAGACGAGGATTTTGACTAGAATTTTGACGAACAGATGCATTGTTATGATGAAAAAAACCCGTGCGTGTTCCCGATGAAGAGAGAGCATGATCAGTATATGAGTAGGAATGAAGAATTCGTTCCATAGGTCGATGATGGTATGATACTTGAAACAGATGATGCGCCAACTTGGGAGACGGAAGAGTTCAGGAAAGGATATCAAAATGCCATCATGCAGTTCCAGAAGAAGTACAACCTATGGAGCAAGGACATACCTGTCGAGTCGAAACAAATGAACCCCATAAAGAAGTCTACAGTGGACACACCTTCCATGAACTAACTGAGACTGGACAACACGGCCAAGGACACGACAGGAAAGGCCAAGTCGAAGGAGGAAGTCCCCAAGAAATCCCCGGAGATAGGACAGGAGGCGAGTGGAAAAGAGGTAGAGAAAACTTGTCCCCTTTTCAATTTTGAACATGAGATGGCCAAAATAAAAATCTCTGTCTCGTTCAATGAACTTATTAGAAAGGGTGAGTATCGGGAACAAATCATTAAAATGCTTAAAATGGGGGGGACCCCTGATACTCTGAATATTCAATATGATCACCCTACCATCCTTTTTGGTCTGTGCATCAAAGAGACAAGTGATACCGAAGACATATCTCCTTTCTACGTTAGTCTGAAGATCCATGACATGAACCTGCATAACACTATGTTGGATTCTGGTGTGTCACACAACCTCATGCCGAAGTTGATCATGGATGAACTAGGTTTGGATGTCACCATGCCATACAAAGACCTTTTCTCCTTTGATTTGAAGAAAGTCAAGTGTTTAGGCCTTATCAAGGACCTATTTGTATCGTTGTCTCAAATCCCCGCTAAGAACATGGTCATGGATGTGGTTGTCGCAGAAATACCCCCAAAATTTGGCATGCTGCTCTCGAGGTCATGGGCTGCGAAGTTGAAGGGAACGTTGCATATGGATATGTCATACGCCACTATCATTGTTTTATGCCATGACATAAGGTTGTACAGAGAAGTGTTGTTGAAATACATGGTAAGCAGCAAGACGCAGGCACACAATCATCCCATATACATCGTCGACACCGAGGTGGGGTCTTCTATATTCTACAATGACCTGAATTTCGAAGAGGAAGAACTGAAAACCATTGTAACAGCCAACGAGGAGACCGCGCAGGAAATAACAGAATGCGCTGACCCAAAAGACCGCATGGAAAATAGGGTGTGGAGCATGAGTTTTGATGGCGCAATCAACAGAGAAGGAGCTGGGGCCAGCGTATGGGTGATCCCCCCTGAAGAAAGCACAAAGTTGTGCTCATACAAGCTCGCGTTTGAATGCACTAATAACATGGCCGAGTATGAAGCACTAATATTGGACTTACAAGTTCTGAAATAATTGGGCGCGCAGAAGATAGCAGTGTGCAAAGATTTCGAGCTTATCATAAATTAGGTAAAGGGTGTATATCAGACCAAACACCCTAGGCTGAGAGCATACATGAATTTGGATTTGGACCTCCTCAAAGGATTCTCATAATATGACCTATCTACTATCCCCAGAGAGAAAAATCAGATCGTCGATGCATTGGCCAACTCGGCCTCGGTTTTTGAGATCCCCATCTCCCCAAAAAAAAAGTATGAAATCGAGGTCAGGCACAGGCTGATGGTGCCTAATAATATCAAATAGTGGCAAGTGTTCGATGATGACAAACAGGTGGAAATATTCCTCCTTATGCTGCGGTGATGAAGATGAGAGCGCAGATGCACGCAGTAACGACGACCCTTTCCAAAAGTAGATCGCGGGAAGGGACATAATACAATTGAAAAATAATATTATTCCAAAGGGTTTGGTGGGGTTGGAAAAACTGTTTGACAAGAATGATGTGGCTAAGAACCCCAAGATCATTGCAAGTGAAGAAGACTTGGAAGACTGTGACATAAGGACTAAGGAGAACCCGAAGATGGTAAAGTTATCCAAGAGACTCAAACCAGAGGTCAAGCAGGACTATGTAAATCTCATGAAAAATTTCCCGGACGTCTTCGCATGGAGCTACGATGACCTGGAAGTGTATGACATGAAAGTGATCCAACATGTTATCCCTCTCAAGGAAGATCAGAAACCTTTCAAAAAAAAGATGAGATGGATAAATCCCCTATTGTTGTCGTTAATCGAGAAGGAGGTAAAGAAGCTTTTCAACGCTAAAATTATTGTTTCTTTGAGATTCTCAAGATGGGTAGCTAATTTGGTACCTGTGAGAAAGAAAAGCGGCGAGATAAGACTGTGTGTGGACTTCCGAAACTTAAATAAAGTGTCTCATAAGGATCATTACCCCCTTCCCAAGATGGACTACATCCTGAAAAAAGTGGTGGGGTCCCAGAAGATGTCTATGTTGGACGAGTTTTCAGGATATAATCAGATCATGGTTCACCCAGACGACAGAGAGAAAACGACTTTCCCAACTCCATGGGGAACGTTCATGTACGCCAAGATGTTGTTTGGCCTAATGAATGCTGGAGCCACTTTTCAGAGGGCCATGGACATCGTGTTTGCTGATGAAAAGGAAAAATTTATTGTGATTTATCTAGATGACATCACGATGTACTCTGCTTCCGACAAACAACATCTCGAGCACCTAAAGAGGGCTTTTCAAAAGTGCAGAAAGTTTGACATATCACTAAATCCAAATAAGTCACACTTCACAATGGAAGAAGGAAAGTTGTTAGGGCACATTATTTCCAAGGACGATATTAAGATAGACCCTAGTAGGGTTGAAGGGATCCTGAAGATCGATACCCCGCACAGTAAAAAGGAGGTACAATCTTTCCTGGGAAAGGTAAACTTTCTGAGGAGATTTATCCCGAACTTGGCAGAAATCATAAACATATAACTTGCATGCTCAGGAAGGGAAATGAGATCAAGTGGAACCCAAAATCCAAGAAGTCTTTTGAGGATATCAAAGTGGCGCTGACTAAAGCTCCTATGCTAGCCAGCCCAGACTTTGCAAAATATTTCCTCCTGTTTTCATTCGCCTCATAGAACACTATTGCCGACGTACTGCTACAGAAGGATGAACAAGATTTCAAGAAGCCAATAGCCTATTTTAGCCAAATGTTGCACGATGCTCCACTAAGGTATGAAATTATGGAAAAACATGCGTATGCCTTAGAGAAAGCCTTGAAATAATTTAGGACATACATATTGCACTCCCATGTTATCGCTTGTGTACCAAGTATTTCAGTAAAATATATTCTGACTCAACCTGACCCGGAAGGAAGAAGAGGCAAGTGGATAGGAACCATGTTAGAATACAATCTTGAAATCAAGCCTACAAAGCTGGTCAAAGGTCAGGGTCTCGGAAAGTTAATGGCGCAGTTGGACCACGACGTTGTAGGAATGAATTTCATTGTTGATCTATCGGAATGCACCCAAGAAGAAGAAACCGTGTAGGCACCTTAACAATTCATGGTACACAGAAATCATCTATGTGCTGAAGAATCTCCAGGCCCCTCTGGGCGTCAGTAAGACTAAGGCCAGATTTCTCAAGCTCAAAGCGGTTAAGTTCTGCATCCTGGACAACTCACTCTACTGGAAAGATCCTGGGGGAATATTGTTGAGCTATTTTCTGGAAGACAACGTGAAGCGGGCCATATGAACATTTTACAGAGGCGACTGTGGAGGGCACCACTATTGGAAGACCATTATGCACAAGATCCTGAGGGCGGGCTATTACTAGCTGACAATTTTCGCTAATGTATATAACGATATCTCCAACTACCACAAATGCCATATTTTCGATTGAAGAAGAAAGTTGTATCCCCTGCCGCTAAATCCGATCTCAGTCGAAGCACCTTTCATGCAATGGGGGATAGATTTCATAGGAGAGATAAATATGCCATCCTCTGTGCAACACAAATGGATACTCACAGCCACCAACTATTTCACGAAGTGGATAGACGTGATACCCACAAAGCAAGCTATCGACGCAGTCATCATCCAATTCCCGGAAACAAACATCTTGTCAAGGTTTGGGTGTCCCGTTAAGATCATAATAGATAATGCAACTGCATTTAATTCAAAGAAGATGGAGAATTTTTGTCAGGTTTATAACATAACCCTGGTGCATTCCACGACATACTATCCACAAGGAAACATGTTAGAAAAATCCTCAAATAAGAGCCTGACTAGGATCATCAAAAGACTCCTACAAGACAACATGAGAGCCTGGCATAAGAAGCTTATCTATGCGTTGTGGGAAGATTGGGTCACCACCAAGAAGTCTATATCGACGTCACCTTTCCAGATCGTTTACGGCACAAACACAATTTTCCCTACTTCACTGGGACCGCCCATCAGGAAGTTATTGCAAGAGCGGGAAGTCGAGCCAAATGATGCGCAAAGGAAAATAAACCAGCTAATTCACATGCAACAAGCAAGGGAGCAGGTGTACAATCGATCACAGCTCCAACAGGAAAGGATAAAGAAGGATTTCAATAAGCATTCTAAGCCAGAGGATTTTTGGTTGGGTGACATAGTTTTGAGATGGGACGCGAGGAACGAAGGTAAAGGGAAACATGAAAAGTTCGACCACCTTTGGATAGGTCCATTTAGAATCTATGACCATAGTGGAAAAAATGCTTATTTTCTAGAAGGATTAGATGGAGAAAGTTTTGATTGGGGCCCTGTAAATGATAGGTTCCTCAAACATTACCTGATGAAATAAAATATGTTTAAGTAATTTGTCATTATAAATACTCATTTTATTTTGCGTCGAGTCTGTAGGTCAAGAGAAAATTGAAGCCCAAACTGAAGGCCCTAAGTTTATGTTGAAGTCCTAGAAATTGTGTCGATAGGTTTAGTTTGTTTTTCCCAGTGTCTATAGGTCAAATAAATCCAATGGTCAAGCACCTGGTCTACTATTCTTTGCTACCACACAGGGAGGATAACATCCTCATTGGAGCTAGATGTTAGCGCTGCCATTTTTTTTTCCATTTAGATTTGGTTTAAAGTCACGTTGTGAATTATGTGCCTGAACATGTGAAGTCAGGTACGTAACACCGTGAGTTTGAAGTTCGAAAGTGTCTAGTTGGCCCTTGGAAACGGGAAGGGATGTCAGATTTGAAACTTGTATAAGAGGTACGAGTATGTATTTTCCAAGAAAGTTGAGTCTTGTTAAGAAACCAGTCTCTACGTGCCCCAGGTTGAGTCAAGTGGTTAATAGAGGTCGCATCGACAAGTACAACAGTTATTAATCAGTTCATCATGAAGGCCGAGGGAATGAAAAATCACGACGTTCGTATCATGCATGCCCAACAAGCCTTATCACATGTATCCTACACGCGGGGATTTTCCATGGAAAATCTGCAACTCAATTTGTAACATCTCGTTGCCATGAATTTTTTGTCCTCCAGCATGATTTCCTCTCTTGTCTGATTCGTTATAAATCTTGAGTGCTCAACATTCTCTCCAGTCACAGGACCAGGCCTATACTCTATTTGCAATTTCCCTCGCCAATCCAACTTGTTCAGAACCTTTCCTCCTATGCGTTTGTTGGATACATTGCACACAGATTTCACCATGGTCATGCCATGGCAACCTCTCAAAGTGAAAGGAAAGGCATGTGGAGTAGCAGAACTGCAAGGTCCGAGCCCCAAAGGGACTGGGATTCATTTTCACCTGTGACAGGCATTCCCAAAGACGTGAAAGGAACTACTCTTTTACCTACAGAGAAAACCAGATCAAATCACGGAAAGTCTGAAGCGGAGAGATTCGCACAGGAAGGGGAGACAGTAAGAGCCCCCTATCCCCAGCAACAAATTCCATGGAAGAGGGGCATAACGATAAAGAACTAGGAAATCATGGGAGCTCAAATTGCAGAAGATCCGCACATCGGATCAATAGCTGAAGAACTACTCAGATGCACCATCTGGTTAGAACCTGCTTGGGGATCGAGCCGTGAAGATAGGAGCAGAACAAGGAGGTTGGCTATCGTAGGAGAAAATGAGCAAGTTCTATCTCAGCAACTAAAGAAAGAAAAGCTAGCTATTGCTGAACTCTATCAGGAAAACATGGAATTAAGGCAATAGCTAGCGACAAAGACCACAAAAGTGTCAATGGCACATAGTCACGAAGGGAACGTGGTATGGATGAAAATGCAGCTCAAAGAGGCGTAGGACACTATTGTACAACTGTGAGAGGCACAAAGGGTAGCGAAAGAAATGCATACAAAGCACCCCAGAGCATGCGAAGAAGCCGAGAAAAAGGCACGTGTGGCTCTCACCAGCACGCAGGAAAATAAAGTTTAGTTGGAGCCCATCTCTGCACCCGCAAAGAATAAGACAAATATTGGCAGTTTGGAATGATATGTTTCTCTAAAGTACACTACCATTTTTATAACGGCCATGACGATCTAACAACTTCTTACTGCGTGCATCTCTCCCGCAAATGATCACACCACAGAAACCGAAGTCGTTATTACAGACCACAAGCTCATGACAAACACCTTTTCGTTGGGACACTTGATCAAAGGGACACCGCGACACATATTCTCTCCATATCAAAGCCTGACCAACGATCATATTCCCATGGCGAACTTGCGAACATTCATAAGTGAACATGCATGATTATTGTCTATTTTTGGAAATCACCATGCGAAGAGTCTCCAATGCATGTTGTTTAGTTTTCCTAGTTTTAAGGGTTAGCAGTTAGGAAGCAGGATAGCCCAAGCAACACCCTCATTTATATATTTCATATGTTTGATGTAAGCCAGGTTGGTTGGAAAATTTGGTAGATGATAGCTATTGTATGTAATATGAAGTTTTGACTAGAATTAAATGCAAAGGTTCTGTGACTTGATGAAAATATTCTATATTATTTTTGGGATTAACTGCGTAGTGTAAGTCATTAATCTATGACCCATATCCATGAGTATTAATCGCAACTGACCAATAATTCTCATGATTTGAATAGTCCACTTAGCACTCATTGCATCGGGTGATGCTCACAGGGGTGAAGAAATGGGATTGAAACCAACGAAATGAATCACATAGCATCAATCATCACTTCCGGGGCTTGCACCCGGTAACCAGGACTTCCCAGGTGGTCACTGGGTAGTTCATAAGGCACAATACTTGCTAAGGTTTTGCAAATGGGGTAGCAAGCTAAGTGGGCTTGATTGTGGAAAAAACTCCACAGTTAAGCACGCTTGAGCCAGAGGCATCTTGGGATGGGTGACCACCTGGGAAGTCCTGGTTACCGGGTGCAAGC
>ML824242.1:33054-47490 GCA_009831015.1 Picea engelmannii | reverse complement strand
TTCGTTGGTTTCAATCCCATTTCTTCACCCCTGTGAGCATCACCCGATGCAATGAGTGCTAAGTGGACTATTCAAATCATGAGAATTATTGGTCAGTTGCGATTAATACTCATGGATATGGGTCATAGATTAATGACTTACACCACGCAGTTAATCCCGAAAATAATATCTAATATCTTGCACTGTGGAAGCCCCTATATGCTTAAAATATATATATATATATATATATATATATATATATTCTAGTTGTAACAGTTGGATGTATTGTGCTTCTTGCTTTACGTATGTGCTTTCCTATTATCTTTATTTAATATCTCTTTGTGTCTATTTTGGAACTAATTATTGAACCTGTGGATTCGTTGTACAACGCCCCTTGTTCGCACCACTTAGACAAAACATTTTCCTCTAAAAGCTAACTCTAAATTCGTCCACAACGATGCTCCTGAGTCACTTCCTGTAATTTCTCCCACCACACATTATGATTTTACACTGAAGAATGTTGCTCTCCTAGCCTTATCCTCTCAAGTCAGGGAACCGAGTCATTTGTCTCTGTCATTTCCTCAAATCGATTCCATAGCCCAAGTATTACTTTATTGCGCCAATATAACCAGGACCCATTAAATCAAAGGTGTTTAAATCTAGCCACTTCTTTCAAATACATATCCCATGCCTTCTGAGAGAACCCTCTCCAGATCCGAAAGGCTAGTTTCATGTCTCAATGTTGGTTGAAAAACTTACCTTCGTCGTCTGTTTATCAACGAAACAGATTTATGAAGTGCTAACACCTTCTGCATTCAATTTCTTCTTAAAGATCCATTTTCTGCCAATGGGATTTCTTTCAGTCGACAACTCCACTAGATCCCAAGCATCATTTTTTTCCAAGGCTGCCATTTCTTCAACCATGGCCTTTTTCCACAATTTTCCATCCTTTGAATCCACTGCCTCCCTAATAGTTCTAGGACCATTATCAATAATAAACAAAGAAAATTTTGAAAAGAAATCATGTGGAGTACACCTTTCTGGTTGCCTTCTTTACCAAACCGATCTCCGGAATACTGTAGCACAAGGATCTTCTTCTTTTGATTCTTGTTCTTCTGTAGAGTCTGATTCATTATACTTAAACTCAAACTCTATTTTCTCTGGTTCTTCCTTCCTTGGTAGGACTTCTTGTTTGACAACATATATGATTTCTCTAAATAACACATCTCAACTATACACTATCTTCTTAGTTTCTATGCTTCAAAGCTTATAACCTTTCAGACCATCTTTATACTTAATAAAGATGCACTTTTTAGTCTTTTTATCTAACATACTCTTGTTTTCCTTTAAAACATGAACATAGGAATCACATCCAAATACCCTAAGATATGTGAGAGAGGGTTTCTTACCAGTCCATACCTTTGGTGGAGTCTTGTCATCCAGTGCTAATGTGGGTGATCGATTGACCATGTAACATGAAATACCCATCGCCTCTACCCAAAATTCTTGTCCTAACCCAACACCACTAAGCATGCACCTTGATTTTTCCATCAGCATCATGTTCATCCTTTCTGCAAATCCATTCTGATGAGGTGTATATGGAGTAGTTTTATGCCTTGCTATACCACATTTCTTATAGAATGTTTTGAATTCATTTCCATAGAATTCTCCACCATTATATGTCCTTGGCACATTAATTTTCTTCTCTGTCTGATTCTCCACAAGAGCCCTAAAATCTTTGAATTTTTCAAAAACTTCAGATTTATTCATGAGAAAATAAATCCATGTTTTTCTCGAGTAGTCATCTATAAATGATACATAGTACACAGATTTTCCTAGTAATGGATCTGACACAGGTTCAAACGCATCACTGTGCACCAACTGCAAAATTTCCTCCTCCCTTGTTGCACCAAAGGGGAATCTCACCTGATTTTTCTTCCCATATACACAATGTTCAAAGAAATCAAAATCCAAAGAGTAGTTAGACATACCTTCAACCATACCTTTATCGTGTAGTACTCAAATTCCCTTCTCTCTTATTTGTCCTAGTCTTTTATGCCACAACATAGTTTTTTCTCTAGAGATTGTAGGAACTTTTTCTTCTTCATCTCCAATCTCAGAAACAATGGAACCATTGCGCCTATCGCTAATAGTACTTAAAAGCAACTTATACAGGGTTCCAATCTGAACTCCTTGCAAAAACACCATTGCCTCTCGAACCATCCTACAAGTTTCTTTCTCAAACATTGTTTTTACCCCTGCATCATCCATTTTGCTTACAAAAAACAAATTTTTGGCCAATCTTGAGATGTGAAAAACACCAGGGAGTGCTCTAATCCTTCCATCTATGAGCTTCAACTTGACCTTTCCTCATTCTATGATTCTGGATGTTGATTTATCACCCAGTAAATCATCATCTCCATCATACCTTTCATATTCACAAAAGCACTCCCTATGAGGAGTCGTATGAAAGGATGCACCTAAGCCGACCAACCATGCCTCATGATCTCCATGTGTGCTTGAAGAATCCAAGTACACATTCCCTCCTTCATCCGTAGATGTTTTTTCTTCTGTAGAAGGAGAAACATTAGATCCCTTCCCTCTCTCGACACTTTTGGATCTACATTGTTTCTTATAGTGCCATTCTTTTCTACATCTCCAACATACCTTTAAAAATTTTCTGGGAGATTTAGATCTTGCCTTAGATTTAGGTATCCCACTTGAGGACTTAGTTATATTCATTTCCTAGGAGCATCCTCTTGCAAATAAGGCATATGTGCTTTTTCCTTCCAAGTTCTTTTGCATCATCTCCTCTGACAAGAAGGATGAGACCATGTCATTGAAGCTTAAGATAGTTGCATTAGTACATATAGCCACAACCAGACTATCCCACAAGTCTGGTAAAGAGCACAATAAACTGATACACTTATCTTCATCAAAAATCTTAATATCAATAATAGCTGACTTATCACAGTATTGAAGGCATTCAGATGCTCTATCATCGAGTCTCCATCTTTCATCCTCATGTTGTACAACGCCTTCTATAGGACCAATTTATTTACCAGGGACTTTGACTGATACAAATCCCCTAACTTATCCCATAATGCCTTGGATGTAGATCCCCCTCACACATTCAGTAATATTGAATCCGAGAGACACAACCAGATTGTGCTCTTCACCTTCCGATCCAACTTTTCCCAATATTTTATTGACAATCTTGTAGGTGTAGTGTGTGGATCCAAAATAATCCACTAATCTTTGTCCACCAACAAATCTCCATCTTAATCTTCCACAACTCAAAACTTTTCCTATTAAATTTCTTGATATCTATTTTTGAACTGCTCACCATTTCTTTTCACTTGAAGAATCGATATCGCAAATCTCCCACTTTAACAAGGTTTATCATAGACCCAAGCCAAACCCTTAGCCACAAAGGCGTCCCCCTGAAGACAATGACAACTATAATACCAAATGTAGATTTTAACCTTGTACAATTAATTACTGCAAATAGATTCTTAGTAAAAACAGAAAAGATACAATGGCACACACACATTACATGGAAGCTTTACCTTGGAAACACAAACCGGGAAAACCAATAACCTGTTTAGAACCGCACTTCTAATATTTTTATTCATCATCATCTTCATTGTTTACAATACAATATATATATGATCCCATGGCATCCAAACCCCTAATCCATTGATCCAGATTAATCAACAACCCTAATTCCTTAACTGAAATTAGAAAACCATAGATGAAAACAATGTGCCTAAAACCCACTAAACACATACACAAAAACCGCCAAAAAAAATAATTTTGAGGACTCTTCCCCCAAACCCCCAACAGAGGGGACCCCAACCCCCCCCTCCCCCTTTATCCCATATTAGTGTATATTACATGGGATCAAGTTTGCAAAGAATATAACAAATACCCAACAATCTCATCATTAATATTGCTTGAAATCTTATAACAAATTTATTCTTATGTCTTATCCAAAACTAGAACTAATTCATGAAAGAAAGATTTATTTTATCTTTTTTCAAACTATATAAATTATGGTCTCCTTTGTATCTTATTTGCGTCTGAACTACATCCATTTTGCATCCTCTTGTGTCTAAATTTTTATAATTTTTTCTTATTTTCTGTCTAGGTTTTATCTTGCTCGTATCATCTTTTGCGTTCCTATTCCAATTTCGTGTTCCTATTACATCCTTCTTGTTTTTACTTTGTGCATAGTTTTCAAGCATTTTGCATAGTTTTAGTGTCTTTTTTTCATTTCATGATTATTTCCACGTTGTGATGTTTCCAAAGAGATATTGTGTGCCGAAATATGAGTTTGTATTCACGAGTTATGGTTCAAAGAAGTTGATTGTTTCTTTTCCAACATGACACACTTTACTCTTGGCATTACAATTTCTAGTCTCTTCAATAATTGTTGGATATTCCATGTTTGGCATATTGGAATATTTTCCATGACTTTAAAATCTTTGTTGTAGGTAAGTTTCAACAATGGGATGAAAAAACAAACTTTCACTAAGAGATTGGTAACCTAGTGATCTAACAAGTAAAGTCCTAGTTTATCCATAAAAGCAAGAAACTATCGCATCACATAGTTGTAGTCAAAGTTATGTTTGTCAAAGGAGGAGAGAATAAAACCCTATAAGTTTCACTCCGAAATATTCAATGTGTTGGGCTTTGGTATTAAGTGGCAAGACAAGGAGAGGGATCTTACATTCAATGCTGGTCTCTTGAAATGGTTCTACACAAGAGAAAACCTTTTCCTCTTCTACTATAATAAAAACCTAGCTTATAGATTCTTATGAGATTTAAAACCCTATTTCTATGTAATATACATTGAATGAAAAAGAAATCAATAATCATGAGCGACATGCATTAGACAATATATCTATAGGGNGAGAAAACAATTTTATTAATCATAAAAAGAGATATCAAGTACAATATGTTACATTACATGAAGAGATGATCTCCCAACTCTATGACTTCTTGGACTTGTCATTTCTTTCACTTCAAAAGGGTCTCTTAGTCTTCAATAGTGTAAGTGTGAAGTGGGAAGCCATAATTCCTCCAATGTAACTATAGCTCTAACCAAAATATGTATAACCCATGTTGAAGAGGACTTTGTATACATGATCAAACTTGAGCCAATCACTAGAGGAGAATGTGTTTCCCATTAATAGTGCAAATTGGGTATTGTAGAACTAATCAATATTGACTAAGTCAACGTAGGGGAGTGCACATGATTCATCAACATTGGAGAACGAACACATTTATAATTGACTGATTCAGGGGGTGGACACTACTCAAGGAGAGTGTGCTCATTAAATATGACTTTATTTTTCCCCTTCCGTGCACATTTTAATAGGATTGTGGTGCACATCATTAATATCAAGGTCAACAACTACTTTCTCAATGTTTGTGCAACTTACGATTCCTCCTTCAAAGTCCATGTGGAAATGTTTTTGGCACATTTTTTAATGGGAATGTGGTGCACATCATTAATAACAAGGTCAACAACTACTTTCTGAATGATTTTGTGGCATAAGATTCCTCTTTCAAAGTCCATGTGGAATTTTTTTGCAAGTCAACACTAAATGTCTCATGGTGACAAAAATGACATGTTAACATATGCCCCCTGATATATGAGGGTAGGAGAGCATCATATATGGTGTTTTAACATATTCCTCCCAATATATGAGGGAATGAGAGCATCATATGGATGAAATACATCATTGATCCTACAACATCCAAGTGAACACCCAAAAATATAATAGAGAAGTACTACACCTATTGGTTGATGTTAGGAAGACCACTTGCAAAGATAGATAATGTAAGTAGTAATAATCTCTCTACATGAGTTAGGCATACCCATGCTAATATGAATATCAAGAAAATGTAAAAATAGTGCCAAGGCATTATGAAAATGGGCCATGTAAAGATACAACTCGTGACAATGACAAAGCATGATAATGAGTCAAGGCCTAGTACATCAATATATCAATGCATCTCATGAGAATCTGAAGTGATAACACCTAAAAGGGTAGATAATTTGGAACAAAGGAGACCCAACAATGGGGATGTCTCACATGACATAAAATCTCAAATGATCTATTGATTGATTTAGAGAATAAAATGAGAATGGACCAAGGCAACAACCACTAATAATAGACCAAGGACATGATGGTTCCCCAACTATCAAGGTGGTTACAATTGGATGAAATGAGGAGAGGAATACAAGTGGTGTAGATTCAATTCAATGGCAAAGGTATGGAATGGTGTATGTGGATGGTGACTCATATAAGGATGATCTATTCAATGTTGACACACCACATTGTCCAAATTCATGGATCAACAAAAGAGCTCTCTCTTCCCCTCTGTTTGTTTTTTTGTTTTTTATATTACTTTTGGAAAGAATGGGAAAAATAAAATAATTGCTAATGGTATAGTAGAATATGTGGGTGTATATATGCAAGCAATTGGTTACCAAGCAAGGGTAGGAATAATAAGGAAAAATAAAGAAGTGCAACAAGTGGACAACAACATCAAGAACACCCTAGTGCATGCCTTCTCTAAAGTGGTGATAATATGTGCACAATGATGCTTCATATCATTAGAGAAAGAAGCAAACATAATAAGAAGCAACATGCAAGTGGAGCAAGTGGAAATAATATGGTGAAAGTGAAGCAAGCAAGTGGAGAAAGAAATGGCAAGAATAATGGTGCATGTGTCATAGTGTAAAGCATAGAAACAAACACAAATAGATGGGAGTCCCAACAGGCGATGGATTGAAATTTAAAAGGGTGATGTATAAGGGTCATAAGACAATCTCAAGAAGTGGGACTCTTTGCAAAGATATTAAAAGGGGTTTCAACAAGCAAAGGGTGCCAAACTAAGGAAACCCATTATAGGTAAGCTCTACCATTATATGGGTACTCAATAATGATGCATGGCAATGGCTAGAGTAGCATCATTGATGGGGTGGACCTTAAGGATAAAAGGAAGTGGAAAATGTTCAAATGAAATGGTGTGGAGTAAAATCTTAAAACAATATGCCAAATTCATGATGATACCTTTAAAATCCCAATGAAATGAAGTGTTAGTTCCAACAAGTTCCATTTGAGGTAAAATCTTACTTACATGAAACAAACTCACCATAAATAACTAGAACAATAGGCTCCAAACGAACTCAAAGATAAACAATGCATACATGTTTATAGTTTTACAAGGTTCGTTCTAATCAATTGAGGTGTATCAAGAGATTCATCTATGAATGCAAAGTTAGGTTGATTTGAATATGTTGGAACATAATTGGGAGTTTTTTATGAGTTAAATTTATTACGTTTTTGTATCTCGGATACACACCAAAACAAACAATGAGAGAAGTGGTCCCATGGAAAATCAATATGTGTCTCTTTTTAGGAAAAAATAATTAAAAACTAATGTGTGTGTGCATCTAACATTCTAATACATTTAATGGGATAAATTCTAGTCTAAGATCTCGTTTGCCAAAACTTTTGACCTGCTCATTATGACTCTTAGAAATAATGTGGATAAATGTGATACACTCAAATTGTCTAAAAAGAAGTTTTGTGCACAAATGATTCTTACAGAGACAAATTACACACAATATAAACATTGTTTAAATTTGTAACCAAGAGCTAAGAATCTACATGGACACTATAATCATGAGTGTGAAAGGTAATGTTATCAACTAATAATTTTAGAACGACATCGTATTCTACTTCATTATTAGTCACAGGACCAAGGAAAATGCCACTAAAGTGCAAAATATTATAAGAAGGTGACCACAAGGCCCATGCACCATAGCTTAGATTTTGTGTCAAATGACTAGCCCCATTAGCAAATTCGATATGGTAGGAAACAAATGTCAACATTTGGCAAATAAGAATGAAAGATGTGAATAAACTAAGAACTTGAAGAGAAAGCACACCAAACTAAACTATATGTTATACAAAGGTGTAAGATATGTTCAATTAGATGTAAAATATCTTCAAGTATAGCTCGATAACAAGCTCTGAAGGGGATTCTCTTCGTGATGAGTCAACTCATATGCCAACTTATTTAAACAATGTTTTACTATGTAGGTTCCATGCCACAACAATTCGAACTTCCTAAGACCAAGCTTTTGTTTATCCTTAGTGTATTTGAGGATGAGATCACCTTCTCTAAAAGAGTGAGGCTTTACCAAGTGATAATGATGTACCTCATCTCATTTATGGGAATCTTCAAGAGATGTCAAGGCATCATAACTATCCTCATCCAACTTTTCTAATTCAACAAGATGTCTTTTAGGTGTGGAAGTTCCAGAGAGAACTTCAAAAACTAACAAAAGGGAGGGAATCCTACACTTAATCAACATAACTACTTCAATGTCATAAGTTAAATGAAAGGATGTAAATCTTGATGTAATTTTGACAGAGGGTCGATATATCCATAAGGGAAAAAACAACATGGTGTCCCAATTAGATTTATGCTTGCCTATTGTTCATTCAACCATAGTCTCCAAAACTTTGTTATTAGCTTATACTTTACCATTTTCTTACATATAGTATGGGGTACCATAGCCATGTTTGAACCCAAATATAGTGTCTAGGGATCGCATAGTCTCATTTTGAAAATGTTTCCATGATCCGAGACAGTTCCTTTAGGTACTCCAAACCCAACTATAACATGGTTAAAGATGTAGATTTTAACCTTGTACAATAAACTGATGCAAATAGATTCTTAATAAAAACATAAAAGATACAATGACACACACACACACACACATACATTACATAAAGATTTTACCCTGAAATCCCAAAATGGGAAAACCAACAATCTATTTAGAGTCGCACCTCTGATCTTCTATTCATCATATCTCAATTGTTTGTAAAACAATGCAATATATATGACCTGCGACATCCAAAACCCCTAATCCATTGACTTGAATTAGTCAAAAACCCTAATTCCTTAACCAGAATTAGAAAACCATCGACAAAAACCATGTGCTGAAAAACCGTCGAAAAACAAACATAAAAAATGGAAAAAACAAATTCGGGAGAGTTGCCCCCAAACCCCCACACAAGGGGGATCCTACCCTCCGGGAAACCTCTGCGCACACAAAGAATATAACACATACCCAACATTCTACCACTTGTTGTTTTCTTTGTATACAAGGGGTTATAGGGTTGCATAGTCAACAATTTGGGACAGTAATGCCCATAGATCCTCTACACCAAGAGAACTTCTCAATGCTCACAAATTTTGTTAATGATTTTGCAACATTCTTCAAAGTGTCCACTTTCATCAACAACACCTTCCTTTCTTCAACCATGTCTCTCACAAAGTGATATTGAATATCAATATGCTTTGTCTTTGAATGATAAGTCAGGTTCTTTGCCAGGAAAATTGCACTGACTGCCACAATCTATCCTTATAGCTTGTTGTACAAACCCAATACATGAACACAATATTTGTAACCATATAGATTCCTTCCTTTCATGACTGGCTACCATGTATTCAAATTCTATAATTGAGAGTGCCACTACAAACTTTCTTTTGCTCATCCAACTGATTGCTCCTCCAAACAAGTTAAACACATACACACTTGTAGATCTTCTACGATCCAGATCTCTAGCTCAGTTTTCATCAACAAATCCATTTATGTCCAACACTTTTTCCAATCTTGGTCTTCCTTGGTATCACAATCCATAAATAGTAGTTCCACACAAATACTTTAAAACCCTATTTACTGTTGTCTAATGCTCCTTTCCCGGTTTTGACATATCCCTGCTCAAAACTACCAATGCATGTGCAATGTTCGGTCTAGTATAGACCATTGCATACATCAAACTTCCAACCACACTAGTATATGAAACATGATACATGTCCTCTTCATTTTCCTGTGTCTTGGGACACTAATCCACAGATAACTTTACACCTATAGGAATAGGGACCCTGATTGGTTTACATTCTTGTATATTAAACCTTTACAATATTGTCTCGACATGTTTCCTTCGATTTAACCATAGTTTGTTGTTTGCTCGATCTCTTTTAATTTCCATGCCCATAATGAAATTCGTAGCACCAAGATACTTCATGTCAAATTTTGAGGACAACTGAGTTTTCACATCATGGCTAATATCCTAGTCGTTTCCTATCAACAACATAGCGTCCACATACAAGACCAAATAAATAAGATGATCACTGATTAATTTGAAATACACACAATGGTCCACTTTACTCCCTGTGAAGAAATGTCCTAACATATAATTATCAATTTTTTAGTACCACATCCTTGGTGATTGCTTTAACCCATACAAGGAATTTTTTAACTTGCATACTAACTCTTTCTTTCCCTTCATAGCATGAAAGCCTTTTGGTTGCTTCATGTATATTTGTTCTTCTAGATCACCATGTAGGAATGTTGTTTTCACATCCATCTATTCTTCTTCAAAATTAAAAGCAACAACAACAGATAAAAGAAATCTAATTGAAGTTAACTTGGCAACAAGAGAAACAATCTCATATTTTGCTACTAACCAAGCTTTGTATTTCTCCACTTTTCCTTTTGCATTCAACCACATATCGTCCACATACAAGACCAAATAAATAAGATGATCACCGATTAATTTGAAATACACACAATGATCCACTTTACTCCTTGTGAAGAAAGGTCCTAACATATAGTTATCAAATTTTTGATACCACATCCTTGGTGATTTCTTTAACCCATACAAGGAATTTTTCAACTTGCATACTGACTCTTTCTTTCCCTTCACAACATGAAAGCCTTTTGGTTGCTTCATGTAGATTTCTTCTTCTAGATCTCCATGTAGGAATTTTTTCTTCACATCCATCTATTCTAGTTCAAAATTAAAAGCAACAACAACAGATAAAAGAAATCTAATTGAAGTTAACTTGGAAACAAGAGAAAAAATCTCACCTTTTGCTACTAACCAAGATTTATATTTCTCCGCTTTTCCTTTTGCATTCAACAACATATCGTCCACATACAAGACCAAATAAATAAGATGATCACTAATTAATTTGAAATACACACAGTGATCCACTTTACTCCTTGTGAAGAAAAGTCCTAACATATAATTATCAAATTTTTGATACCACATCCTTGGTGATTGCTTTAACCCATACAAGCAATTTTTCAACTTGCATATTGACTCTTTCTTTCCCTTCATAGCATGAAATCCTTTTGGTTGCTTCATGTAGATTTCTTCTTCTATATCACCATGTATGAATGTTGTCTTCACATCCATCTATTCTAGTTCAAAATTAAAAGCAACAACAACAGATAAAAGAAATCTAATTGAAGTTAACTTGCCAACAAGAGAAAAAATCTCACCTTTTGCTACTAACCAAGATTTGTATTTCTCCACTTTTCCTTTTGCATTCAACTTCTTATTAAACACCAATTTGTTTCCAATGAGATTTCTTCCACTTGACAACTCCACTAGATCCCAAGCTTCATTCTTATCCAAAGCTACCATTTCTTCAACTATGGCCTTTTTCTAGAGTTTTCCATCCTCTGAATCTATTGCATCCATAACAGTTCTAGGATCATCATCAATAATAGACAAAGAAAAATTTGAACGGAAATCAGGTGGAGTATACCTTTCTGGTTGCCTTCTTTCCTAAAACGGTCTCCTCAATACTAGAGTATGAGGATATTCTTCTTATTATTATTGATGTTCTTTTGTAGATTCTAATTCATCATCCTTCAATTCAAACTCTATTTTATCTGGTTCTTCCTCCTTTAGTAGGACTTCCTTTTTGACAACATCTTTGATTTCTCTAAATACCACATCTTGGCTATACACTACCTTTTTAGTTTCTTGGTTCCAAAGCTTATAACCTTTCAAACCATCTTTATACCCAATAAAGATACATTTTTTAGCCTTTTTATCTAGCTTACTCCTATTTTCCTTTGGAACGTGAACATGGGCATCATATCCAAATACCCTAAGATGTGTCAGAGAAGGATTCTTACCAATCCATACCTTGTGTGGAGTCTTGTCATACAATGCTAATGGGGGTGATCGATCAACTAGGTAACATGCAATATCCACTTCCTCTACCCATAATTCTCGTCCTAACTTGGCACCATTAAGCATGCTCCTTGCTTTTTCCATCAACATCATGTTCATCCTTTCAGAAACTCCATTTTATTGAGGTGTATATGGAGTAGTCTTATGCCTTACTATACCACACTTCTTACAGAATTCTTTGAATTCATTTTCGTAGAACTCTCCACCATTATTCGTCCTTAACACCTTAATTCTTTTCTCTATTTGATTCTCCAAAAGATCCTTAAACTCTTTAAACTTGCCAAAGACTTCATATTTCTTCTTGAGGAAATATAACCATGTATTCCTCGAGAAGTCATCTATAAATGAGACATAGTACACATATTTTCCCAGTGATGGAACCGACACATGTCCAAACACACCACTATGCACCAACTATAAAATTCCATCTACCCTCGTTGTACCAGAGGGGAATCTTGATTATGCTTCCCATATGTGCAATGTTCATAAAAATAAAAATCCAGGGAGCATTTAGACATACCTTTAACCATACCTAAATTACCATGTAGTAGTTGTAGTCCCTTCTCTCCAATATGCCCTAGTCTTTGATGCCACAACATAGTCTTTTCTCCAAATACTGTAGGAGTTATTTCTTCTTCATCTCCAATCTCAGGAAAATGGAACTATTGCACTCATAAAAAATAGTGCTTCCCTATGGCTTATACAAAGTTCCAATCCAAACTCCCTTCAACAACACCATTGCTCCTTGAACCATCTTGCAGGTTTCTTTCTCAAACATTGTTTTTCCCTTGCATCGTCCATTTTGCTTACATAAATCAAATTTTTGGTCAATCCTGGGATGTGCAGAACACCAGGGAATGTTATAATCCTTCCATCCATGAGCTTCAACTTGAATTTTCCTCGTCCTATGATTTTGGTCATCGATTCATCACCTAGGGAAACATCACCTCCATCATACCTTTCATATTCGTAGAAGGACTCCATGTGGGGAGTCATATGAAAGGATGTGCCTGAGTCAACTAACCATGCCTCATGATCTGTATGTGTGCTCGAAGAATCCAAGTACACATCCCCTCCTTCTTCCGTGGAGATTTTTTCTTTTCTAGAAGGAGCATCTTCAGATCCCTTCCCTCTCTCAACAATTTTATATATACATTGCTTCTTGTGGTGCCCATCTTTTCCACATCTCCAGCATACCTTTACAAAATTTCCAGAAAATTTAGATCTACCCTTAGATTTAAATATCCCACTTGAGGACTTATATATATTTCTTTCCTGGGAGTGTCCTCTTACAAATAATGCATTTGTGCTATGTCCTTCCATGTTCTTCCGCCTCATATCCTCCAATAACAAGCATGAAACCACATCATCGAAACTTAAAATATTTGTATTACTTCCTATGGCCACAATTAGACTATCCCATGAGTCTAGTAAAGAGAACAATAAAGCGATACACTTATCTTCATAAGAAATCTTAATTTCAACAGATAATAGCTTACTTACCACAATATTTAAGGCATTTAGATGCTCTATCACCGAGTCTCCATTTTTCATCCTCAGGTTGTACAACTTCTTTCATAGGAATAGTTTGTTTACCAAGTAATTTGATTGATACAAAGCCCCTAACTTATCCCATAATTCCTTGGTTGTAGCTTCCCCTAAGACATTCAGTAATACTAAATCTGAGAGACACAACCAAATTATGCTCTTCTCCTTCTGATCCAACTTTTCCCAATCTTTTGGTGATGTTCCTGTAGATGCATTACCTGGATCCATAGTGACCCATTGATATTTTTCCACCAACATATATTCCATCTTTAGATTCCATAGCTTGAAAATTTTCCCATTAAATTTCTTGATCTCTATTTTCGAACTGCTCATTATTTCTTTTCATCTAAAGAATTGATACTACAAATATCCCACTGCAATAAGGTTTACCATAGACCTGATTCAAACCATTGACCACAAATGTGTCCCTTTACAACCAATAATGTCTTTGATACCAAATGTAATTTTTAACATTGTATAATAAACTACTGCAAATAGATTCTTAATAAAAACAAAAAAGATACAATGGCACAGACACATTACATAGAGATTTTACCCTGGAAAGCCAAACTGGGAAAAATAACATGTTTATATCTGCACCTTTAATATTATATTCATCATATGTACATTGTTTACAATACAATACAATATATAGGATCCTGCGACATCCAAAACCTCTGATCCATTTACTCATATTAGTCAACAACCCTAATTCCTTAACCAAAATTTGAAAACCATCAGTGAAAACCATGTGCCGAAAAACCACCGAATAACGAACGCAAAAAATGCCAAACAATAATTTTTAAGGAGCGCTACCCCCGAA